>CAEFZY010075905.1:0-18594 GCA_903066815.1 Brachyrhaphis roseni
GGATGGATGGATGGATGGATGGATGGATGGATGGATGGATGGATGGATGGATGGATGGATGGATGGATGGATGGATGTATGTTCATAGTACAACAAACACAAACATGTTTTGGGTAGGGCTGAGCAGAGCTGCAAACTGGAATTAATTTGGAGCAAACAACACAGAACAGTAAACAACACAGTAAATTATTCTTACACATCTAAACTGAAATGGTGCAGACAGCGTCACTTAGAGCTAAGTCATAGGATTCGTCTCTATCATTGCTTACAAGCTAATGCTTCACACACTCCTCCTGATCAGTGAAAGGTGAGATTCACCTGAAAGGAATTCTTCAAGCTGGGGCACCTTTTCTGGAAAGGTTGCTAAAGAAATACGTAGAATTACCTTGACAGATTTTTACCTGTTTTTTATTTTTGTATGCAAGAACTAAACCAATGTCATGAGGACTATTAGTTTTATAGCATTTACAGTAGAGAAGTGTACAGAGACAATACAGATGTGCGAAAGCTCTGGAAATTTCTTGGAATAAATGAGAAGCTGCTACAGTGATGAGCACAGATGAGTAAATGTTGTGGAGGTTGAACTAATAGTTATGAGAATTGAACTTCTGCTCAGCAAAATGCATCAAACGTCTAAATAGAACCGTAAATAACACCGCATGCGTGTTTTGAAAGGATGTCAACCCAGTCTGCTTCAGACTGCTGTAAGAGAGCTGTGAAATGGCTGACAATAAAATCTATAAATTATTCACAGAGATGTTTATTAATAATTACTGGAAATGCAAACAGACGAGCCCAGTCTGGATAAACTGGCAGCACATGCAGAGAACATTATTCTGAAAATTGATTTTTATTGACCTGGTCTGGTCGTCCAGGCAGTGGCATGTTGACGGATGGTCTGGGAGCTAACACTGACCTGGTCCTACTGTCTGATGAGACAAGCAGTGGTGGAGGGAAGAACTGGGACGCGGGGTTGAGAAGTTGAAGGCCGACTGTGATGGCTTTCTGGCTGTCGCTCTGCCATCATCATCTGTTCAGCTTCCATGGTGAAGGACGCAGCCATTGTGCTGGGTAAGGGGCGTATCAGAGGAAAGATCAAACACAACGTGTATGGGTGTATATGTGTGGGACAGAGCCGGAGTGTGTCTGGGAGCAGGCCTGGCCAGCCGGTGAGAGCCACCGCCAGCAGCCATGTTTTATTCTGTTTCATGTTGCAGACACGTCTGCCACTCACTGTCAGAGGCAGCCCACTCAAACTGCTTCAAAGGCTCCACGCTCACAATCAGCTGCATTATTAGGTGCACACACACGCATACATACACCCCTCCCCACATCCCCCCCTATACACACAAACACAAGCACACATTCAGAGCAAGGTGATTCTGCAGGGGTTAGTGGAAGGTCACTGTTTTGCTTCTCTGAGGTTTTCTGGTTGCTAAAGCAGCTAGCGCCAGGCTATGTTACATGCTATATGAGAACATTATTGGTTGCACATGGGAAATAGGGGAGTGCTGTCTTCTGCTTTGCCTTCCAAGGAAAGTGTGTATGGGGGGGTGCCACCCTGTGGGTATACTGCTAATATAATACTCTATTTTATTGATTTATTATACTGTATATTCCTGTAAATGTTCTTGTATGCTTAAGGGGACAGAAACCGATAAAAACAACTGAACTTGCTTCATATTCATGCGAGCTAACTGAAGGTTTGCCCAGAGCCTGGCTCACCTACAGAAAGTGTTTGTTCAGTTTTTCCTACCACATGATTTTCCTCCCCTAAACTTTCCATTGCTGTACTTGGATGCAGGCAGCTGCTTTATCAATGACCTCTTGTTGCTCCTAGTGACTGATTATTTTCTATGGTTACTCTTATATTTTGATTAATTTCATTGCAGCAACATGTCATGAGTCAATGGTCCTCTGATGTGATGTAATTATTATCTCTTTATATGAATATGTAATGTTCAGTTTCCTGTTTATCGAGGTTGTTCTGACCATTTCCTTGCCCCTCCCTTCCTTCGCTCTCAGATCCTGCGTATCTGCACACGGTACACTCCTGACCAGGACACCATGACCTTTTCAGACGGACTGACCCTAAATCGGACACAGATGCACAACGCTGGCTTCGGCCCGCTCACTGACTTGGTGTTCACCTTTGCCAACCAGCTGCTGCCCATTGAGATGGACGACACAGAGACGGGTCTTCTCAGCGCCATCTGTCTCATCTCAGGAGGTTTGTAGACCGGAACTCAATGCCTCTTACCAAACCTCTCTAGTGCATCTTGATTTGTTGCAGTAAAGGGTTTAATAAATGCTGTGGCTAGAGTCCTGACCAACACCAGGAAACTGGCTCACATTACATGAGTCTACTGGCTCCCACACTGGTGTTGCTGGTTCGTTATGAGCCATGGAGAACCAGGAGGTCAGACATGTTTTCACTCCCTGATCCCAGAACCAGAACTGGGCTCAGCTGCTCTGGAGCAAACCATTTCTTCCTTTAAACCAGTTTAACCAGAAACAACTTTGTCAGTTCTGTTTGGCTGTAGCTTTTTTTGCTTGCTGAAATCTTGTCATTTTAAAGTGTGTTTCCTTTAGGTGAGCATGTCTCAGGTTTTAGCCATTTCTTGATGAATCAATCTTTTTTTTCTCTGTTAATTTGATCTTCCTATAAAACACTTTGAAGTATCTTGTGAGTGAGTGGGCCTTTAGTAGGTATGCATGTTATTAATGACGTAATCTAAAATTGATTGAGCTTATCAATTGACTAGCAATTAATTGTTAAACGGAAATTTTCTTGAAACCTTGAGTTCTCATGTATCAGGAGGGTCGACTGTCTTTCCAGAACTCGAAGGGAGGCATTTTATATAAAATGTTGACTTTTTAAAAACGAATTATAGTTCTATCATTTTTTTGCGTCAGCTGTATTTTCTGTTTATTTTCTGACTGAATAAACAGAAAAGTGTGGCTTTATCACATTATAAAACTCAGACATATTTATAATTAAGTTTATTGGAACCTCTTAGGTTGCTAAATAGAAAAATAAATTAATAAAATACATGGAACACGTCAGCCTGTGCTGTCCATCCTGCTGTCAGATCAGAGGTCAGAGCCACACTTTGTGCTGTTAGTCTTGGTTCCAGTTCAGATTCCTTCTCATTGGTTGTCATGGTTACTCTAGAAGGAATGTTGCAACTTTGCTCATTAACTCACAACAGACAGAACTCAAAATCAGCCGTGCTTATTGGCATCAGGTTTCTTTTCCAATTCGTTCTAATTTTCCACTTTTCTGTCATCACATCCTCGTCTCAATGATTTTTGGTTGAGAAGCAGACGCTGCTCCGCCATGCAGCTCGGCTGAGTGAGTGTTACTAAGGTGACACTTAAGGAGCTTGTCAAGTGTGTACATTGTAAAACAGAACAGTATAAAGAACGTTTTCAATCCTACACCAGGGTCTGCTTAGACAATATTACTTTACCGTTCTGGGATCTCGTGTCATCTTTGTTTCTGTATCAACTGAATCAACATAAGGATGATCAGCGGCGCTCTCTTCTGGTGGACCTTATTAGTTAATTCAATGGAACTCATTTTGCTCAAATAAACATTAATCAACGATTAATCCTGAGTCGAGTCGAAACTTACCAGGAGCCGGTACAACATCTGTGACTGTCGGAAGCTTTGTAACAGTGGAACCAGTCTGGTGGGAAATGTCTTTCAAATTTACGTTCAAATCAGACTCTCAGCTGTTGGGGTGGAGGATGGTGGAGGAACAGGGGCTGTGGGTGAGGGTTTGGGTTTGACTGCTTTGAGCATCCCACTCGTCATATTAATTTAGTTCAGTCTGACAAACTTTAAGCAGTCTGGAGCCTGATTAAACCATGTCATTAGCAAAAACCTTATTTGAGGACAATAAGTAAATCTTCAAAGAATGAGCTAATTCAAAGTGCTGGACTGCCCTTTATTTAACTCAGAGGAAGCCTCTATTGATTCCTCCATTTACTACAGAGTAAAGCTGCAGCCAGGCTTTGGCTAGAGTGAACTAGAAATCAGCTTCTGTTACTTAGAGGAGAGGGGTGGTGGAGCTGCATCAGTCAGCTTGCTGCAGGAGAGGAGTCTGAGGAGGAAAACCAGAGCACGAGTCCCTCCATCATGTCAGGATGCACAGGCCTGAATGTTGAAGTAGAAGTCCTTCTCTTTCAGTCACATAAAGTTTCACTGGAGAGTTGAACACATTTGTGTCTCATTATTCCTCTGTCTGTCCCTCCCGCCTGTCAGTTTGTAAGGAGATCAGTCTCCCTCTCCGCTGGGCTCACTCCGCTCAGCACGCTTTTACTCAGGCCTGGGAAAACATTACAGGCTCTTGCATAATCCATGAAAAGTAAACCACACCTCTGACTGCACTGTCTGACAGCGGGTCCAACACTCTCAGATTCCAGAGTACACACTGCCACCTCCTGGCCGGCTGAGGTAGAGCTTAGGTCCAGTCTGTGGGAGGGATGGAAAAATAGATCTTACACTTCACTAAAATAGTGGAACCCAACAGGACTTCCTTGTTGCAACAGGATGACCACAGCGCACCAGGTGAAAGATTTTAGGACTGTTTTATGTTTTTTGTTTATATATTATTGTAAAGCCTGATTCCTCCAGAAGTCAGACATTCGTATCACTTCACATTATTTCATTTTGTCAGCTGTAACAGTTGGAAAAACTTTTAGTGGCAACTTTTGGAAAAAGAAAAAGTTGAAATTTCTATTGAAAAATGAATGTTGAAAATCATTCTGATGGTAAATCAGATCCCTTCTGTACTATGAATAAATCCAATGATGAGCCTGGTAAAGATCTCTTTTGATCACATAATAGACTTTAACTTGTCATACAGGCTGACCGTGTGTGTGTGTGTGTTTGTGTGTGTATTAGACCGTCAAGATCTGGAGGAGCCCTCCAAGGTTGATGAGCTCCAGGAGCCACTGCTGGAGGCTCTGAAGATCTATGTGAGGAAGCGCCGACCAAGCAAGCCACACATGTTCCCCAAAACCCTTATGAAGATCACGGACCTGCGCAGCATCAGCGCTAAAGGTAAGAAGGCCATCGACATCTGGTGGCCGGTGAGAGGATCGGGCCTAGAAATGCAGCAGAGATGATTAGGAGTCCAGTAACAGCCTGTAGAGGTAGACATGTTTGGATTCACAAGCGTGAATCCAAACAGCTCAAATTTAATGTACCAATCAATCAAGTTTATTTGCATAGCATGTTTCATCAACAAAGCAGTTGAAAGTGTTTTACATCATGAAAACATAAAAACATAAACGCATCATGTAGTCAATAATTGTGAAAACCAGTAACAGACACTGCATTTTGTCAAGGAAATGTTCTTCAGGTGATAGAAGGCTGACTTTGTAACTGTCTTCATGAGTCTCTGAAGGTTCAGGTCAGACTGATGAACTCTGACCTGAGAGATCAGATTTCAGCCTGTTCTCTAGTTTCTATCAGTAAAACTGAAGCTGAGTGTTGACTCTATCATTTCTCTTTAGGTCCAAAGATAATAACTTCAGTTTTGTTTCTGTTCAGCTGGAGAAAGTTTTGGCACATCCACACATTTATCCATTGGAAGCTAATCTTATTTCCTGTTATAATCTGAGCCAGTTGGAGCATATAGATATTAAGAGGCGTCCTAGGATTGAACCTTGGGGTATCTCACATGTGACTTCAATGAGACGTTTCCTGTTGAAACAAAGAAATCTCTGTTGTTTATGTAAGGCTCAAACCAGCTGAGTTCTGGACCGGAGACTTCGGCCCAACTCTCCAGTTGTTCCAGTAATATGTCATGATCAATACTGAGGTCCAACAGAACCAGCACTATGATTCTTCCACAGTTTGTGTTTATGCAATGCAACTACAATGAAGTTCAGCCACTAAATTGTAAACTTTGTTTAGCTGAACTGGTGTTTAAAGTCTTAAAGTGGTCTTGTTCTGCTTGCTGTCCTCCAGGAGCCGAGCGAGTCATCTCTCTGAAGATGGAGATTCCAGGTTCCATGCCTCCTCTCATCCAGGAGATGCTGGAAAACTCAGAGGGACAGGACGGTCAGATCAGCAGCAGCAGCACGTTCACCGAGGCCGGGGCCAGTCCCAGCACCAAGGACAACAAGTCGCCAGGGTCCTCGGACCCCGACGAGGCCACGCCCCCCCCGCCCAGCACCGAGTCCTAGGAGGCACCAGGTGTCTCTTTAACTCGTTCAGACATTCCTTTGCACAAAAAAATCAGCCAACAAGGAGCTGACCCTCTATAACCTCTCTATTCCTTCTCTTTTGCTTGGTGTAACATTAACTTGAAATCCTTCTATTTTTCTCTCCAATTTACTCAAAAAAAAATTTCTCCTCAAAAAGAAAACAACACGGAGGCCTCAAAGGATGAGTGCTTAGGTTTGGCTGTGAGTGGAGCTGTAGTTTGGGGTCAGGACTCAGGAGGAGGACCCCTGGGGGCCTCCCCAAACACCACAGATGATACTCCTCAGGTCTCCTGTGTAAATTCGTATCTGCATGACGGAAGTTTGATAACAATTTATCTCTCTGTGTTTCTCCGTCATCCCTGTCCATCAGTGGTACTGCTGGCATACACACACTGTACATACCATGGTATGGTCAGGCCTCTGTTTGTAGGATGAGTTTTGTGGTCCTTGTCCCATCGTGTTGATCATTTTCAAGGATTAAATCAGAACTAATTTTAAGTTCTTTTAAAAAAAAAAAAATATCTAGAATGTTATTGCACATAGATATGACTGAAGTCAGACATTTTCCATCTGTTTGTATATTTAAAACTGCTCTTTAGTCTTACGTGATGTGTGTGTTGTTCATGGATGAGTGTGCATCCACACTGGCAGAATGCAGCGCTTCCCTCCATACCTGCAGCTGAGTCCGTTCAGCTGTTTCCTCAAGGAGGGAAGCAAACAGCAGAGGCTTTGATACACACTCATCAGACCGGCTGGGTCAGACCTGAGCGAGCAGATTCACACACACACGCACCCCACGTACCCCCCCAACCCACACACAGAGGCTGTTTGCCCAGAAAAACAACCGAGACAAGAGGCTAAAACTGTCCATCAACTTCATGAAAATCTGACACAATTCTTGCACTTTATGTTTTATTACTGACTTCACAGAAAACCAAAATTTATTTTTTTGTAAAGTTTTGACCTGTTGAAAACAGTTGCTAACAATTCCAGTCTCTCCTTGAGAACTATAATAGGAACAGAAATGTTTTGCTAGAGCAGCAGCATAGGCACTTAGCTTTAGCATCAGGAAAATGCAATTAAGGCAGCTAGCATGATTAGCATTAGAAATGAAGCCATTGGAACTCAGTAATTAACTTTCTGAAATCCTACCAACATTTACAGACCCAACATGTTCTTTGACAACAGGCTGGAAGAGAAAGCGGACAAAGCCTTTGTTCAGCCTTCCTGTTATCTGCTGAAAGTCTTGCTCTGTCTTATATCCTAATAGAACTGCAGACTTGATCCTACTAGGGCTGCACTGATTGCAGTTATCTTTAAAAATCCTCACCTCCCAATTCCGATTTTGACTCCTACCAATACTTTTGTCTGAAGAGTCTCTAAATATAGAGACAAAGTTTCTAAGTTGTCAACAGTGGAGCGACTACTGCTAACCTCTAACATGCAAATGTGACCCCTTTGGCTGACAGTAGCTGATCAGATTGCCAGTCACCCAATTTATCGACCGGCCAGTTTATTAGTTCACCTCTAGTCACTACAGCTCTTCCTGGAGAGCACTGTTTATACAACTCTTCTGACTTAATCTCAAACTAACTGACAATGTTTGAGTCTTCTCCATGTAGAAACATCCACATCATGTGGAGTACGGATGGATTTCTAACAGGCACACCACAGCCGATCAATCTGAAGACCATCTGGTTCTGGTTACCAGCTGATGTATCGATGATTCTCTGGGATAAAACCTTTCATATCAGGGCTAAATGATTCAACTATGTTCATCTGGAAGGATTCAGCTATCTCATCTGTAAAAATTAGATACCAAAACAAACAAATCAGGTGAGATTTAGGACTATTCCTAATCTAGGAATAGATTAGGTTGGATCTGGTTCCAGCCAGATCCAACCCAAAACCCTGGCCCGCCTTCATAGTAAATGTTTCTGCCTCAGTGATCAAACTGTTTGTTTTTTTTCTCTTCCATTATGACATCAGCCTGAAGCTGGTTTATATTTCCCAGAATGAAGTTGGCCTAATGAGTGTGTATCTGCTGCTGTTGATGACACCAGAGCTCTGCTGTGGCCTTATGAACAGAGCTCTGCATCTCACCTTCCTCCTCCCTCATAAAGTGTCTTGTTTGAACCAGTGAAACACGGGGGCAATGCAATCCTTAAACACACTAAACACCGGAACACCGGGCCTCATGGGTCCGGATGATTGTAGCTAACGCAGAAAGCACACTGTGGGCTGGGATCTGTAGCTCCGCTCCAAATGTTTGCCTTGCTCTTCTGACCTGACTGTGTAAGCTTTACCTAACGATGCAAAAGGAGATTCCAGATGACCTCTGACCCCTCCAGACGGCCAGCTGAGTAAACGCTTCCTTTGGGAGGCGAGTCTGGCTGATCTGGTATGGAGGCGCTAGGAGGTTCCTCTGAAACTAAAACATGATCCTGGAGACCTGCCTTTCTTCACAGCCAAGGTCACATGTGAAGCTGAACCATAAGAGAAAAGACACTGTTATGTCTTCCTGAAGGACCCAGACCCTCCACTGCCTCAGGGTCCATCAGCTCTGATGTGGTACTCCATATCTCAGCACAGATGATATTTTTTAATGCATTAACTAAAAGCAATACTTTTTCATTTTGAAAAGAGTCTTATTCACTTCTTTGTTGACAGTAAAGTGACTGAATCTCGTTTTAAAGTCTGTGTTGCTGAAGGAAACGTTTTTTTAAGCAGAATTTCCACTGAAGATCTAAAAGGAAAACATTGACTTTGCTGCAAAAAATTAACAAGAAACTTCTACACTACCACGTCTCACCCGGTTAGAGTTAAAGGAATGGATTGGATTTTGGGAAGTGGGGTTATGTTGAGAGATTGTGGGTAGTAAATATCTCACCTGAAGTTGATGGTTATATTAGTGCCTACGCTTCAGTGAAGCAGAGCTTTGTTGTCAGGTCTGATCCAAAACACCAGGACAAAACACCTTCAAACAACTCCAATCTCTAAATTTGACAGCTGTGCTTAAAATAAATTTTATTTACCACTTAGAATAGAACAGACTTTATTGATCCTAAAAAGGGAAATTGCTTATTTGTTGACAAGCTACTCCATCCAAAGTGTTAAATATTACACTTCATATGCTATGGTTATGCAGATATGACCATAAGCATTTGAAAGTGTAATACTGTAGAAGGCTGGTAAAAAAAACATAGTTTCATAGTAATAAAAATTTAAACCAGAAAAGCAATAATAATTCCTATTGTTGCTTAATCAATCTATGATACTGAACACAGTGGAGCCCCAGTATTGGTGGGAGTTAAGGACCCACCAATACTGTTTATTTTAATAAACGGTTATGTTTATTACTATTAGCTCATAAACCAAATATAACTCAATATGCACTATATTGGAAACCGTCTTAGCGCTACAGCAGAAGCTAACTTTCACCATCTTCCTAATCATTCCTCTTAGGAGTTCAGCCAACCAGTGCCAAAAAAAATAAATGGCGCTCCTGGATTGGCTGCTTTGCAAACTCCAGCCAATAGAGTGTCAAGTAGCATTTCGCCAAGGTATTTTCTTTTGAATATTTAAGATAAGCTCTACAAATAATTCTGTGAATAGGCAAATTTTCCACAAATGACTGGAAATTATGTTCTACAGACAAATTTACATATAAGGGTCTACTGTTTTAACCTTGCATTAATGTTATAACATAGATTTTTTTATTATTATTTTGACACATAAACAAGCAAACAATCTCCTACGATGTGTAGCTCTGTCCCCTACACTGCAAAACCACAAAATCTTACCCAGTATTTTTGCCATGTTTCTAGAGTAAATACTTTAAACACATTAGACAAAATGAACTTACCAGTATCTTCTCAGCAAGATATAGGAGCTTATTTTAAGTCAATTATTCTTTAATATTCACTAAAAAGATCTAGTTCCACAGGCAGATTTTTTTCCATTTATAACATGTTATAAGTTTAAAAATCTGCCGGTGAAACTAGAACATTTTCAACAATACTAAGAAATTATTGATTTTAACCAAACTCTTATATCCTTCCTATTGTTTTCCTATTGTTACAAAGCTGGCTAACTAGCCAGGCTATATGCTGTAGCGGTGGAAGCTAGCCAACAGGCTCTTTAATTATGTATTTAAAGCAGTGACAGCCAGTGCTTATTCTTCTTTAGTTGCCTCATGATTGTATTTTGTGAAACTGGATGTACTTCCAAATAGTTTGATTACTTTGATGTAAGAAAAATCATAGCAGCCTTTATGCAGCCAGCTAATCATCAACAGAGGGAGGAGGGAAAGATCGGGACATTTTCTCCTGCCTGCAGTTAGCTAAGAGCTTTAGCCAACATCTGTAATCATTACTAAGATACTAAAAGCTTTTTTCTATTTGCTGGTCAGAACCTCTACAGAACACCACTTCAGAAGATCTGAGCTAATCCTTTAACTTTGTCTGCTTCATTTTTAGTCCTGGGTGATGGTATACTCTTGAATTTTATGACAGTTATTTAAATACGAACATGATTTCAAAAATCCAAATTGAACTATCGAAGTGTTTTTTCACTTTTCCCCTACACATCCGCCTCTGCTGATTCATTCTTGTATTTGATGGGAAGCAGCAAAGCGATTAGACTCTAAGGCAGCGACAGATTCTGGGTCTCAAAGGCGCAAAACAAACATCCATCTGCATTCCATCCATCCCGGCTCAGAAATACATATCATAAGGGAAGCCAGAGCAGTTTCAGCTTTTTGATTTTTTTTTTTATTTTTTTTGCTTGTTTGAATGTGAATAATAGCACGGAGTGTCAGAAGAATGATATGCAGTGTTAAGGAGTACTTATACTTATGTCTTTGAAACAGAGGGAATTCTCTCTCTCGCTCTCTCTCTCTCTCTCTCTGTCTCTCTCTCTCTCTCCTGGTGAGAGATGAAGGGAGAGGTGCTGGTTTTTGAGTTTGGCTAGTTTTTATCTTCTGTAAGCTGGTAAACTTTCACAGCTGAAGAATGTCCACAGCTGCCCCTGAAGCATCAAGCGGCCCTGAGGCAATGGGACTGATCGCCGCTTCCTTCAGGATTCAACTCCACTGTCTGGATTCCTCGTTCTGTTCTGCTGAATGTTGTACTGCCGTAACTGTAAGACTCTACTATCTAGCTCACTGCAGAGATGTTATATAAATGCTGTGTGCTTTGCATTCCAATTGGCAGCTCTGTGGGAAAAGACGCTCACTCGTCCTTGGAAACACAAACTCTCACTGAAGGAAAGGAAGCAACTGGAACATGGTGAGCTGACCTGAACGCAGGTGCGACATGAATGGGACAAACGGACCAACTCTCAGTACCACTGATGTGTTCTGTTGTGGCACTGCTGCCTCCGGATGTTAAACGGCTGTCGTCACACAATCAACCCAATCAGCTGACAGCTGTTTGATCAGAGGGTTACCTTCTGCAGGGCGTGGTCGATGTGTGGCTTTATCAGCAGAGTTCATACATCAGACATCTCCTCCACACACAGTGGCTTTACATCACAGACATAATAACAGAAGTGATTCTATAGATGATTGTTCAAACGTTTAAGTGTTGAGGCTGGCTGGTCACAAAAACGACAGAATGTCATTAAAATAATTTATTTCAGGTACTGAATTTTAAAGAATGGAAGATTGTATTACATTCATTACACATACTGTACATTCCCTACCGTATGTCTCCGTTCATTTTGATGATGAAAACCCAAAATCCAGTTTTCAGAACTAGAATAAAAAAAGAGGCTTTTAATTTGAAATGGAATAGCCTACGCCATCATGGGTGTAGGCTATATGGTGCTCAAGTAAAATGAACGGCTGCAGGCTTGAAAGGATTGTGAAACAAAGAATGTAGAAGAGTTTGAAGTGCAACAGGAGTCAGAGCCTCAAAGGCACCACACATAGAAACATCTAAGACATTAACTACAACTCCCACATTCCTGGTGTTAAAGCACTCCTGAGCCAGAGACAGTAGAAGTATCTGATGGTAAAAAAGAACCGGGCTGTTGCTCGGTGGACCAGTGTCCATTTAGCTGAAAGTAAAGTCTGCTTTTCATTTGGAAGTCCAGGTCCGACTCTGTGATGGTTTGGGTCTCCATGTCATCTATCTGGTTCTGATCCACTGATCTTTGATCAGGTCAAAGAGCAGCCCTCTAGGTTTCCCTCTGCCTACAAGCTATATAGAGATGCTGATTTTCCAGCAGGATCTGGTACCGACCCAACTGCCGACTGCCAAAAGTACCAGTACCTGCTTTAGTGACCAGGTATTACCAGCAAACGGGCCCGACCTGAACACCATGGGGTGTCAGTGGGGGATGAGAGACAGCAGAATCATCATTACCAATGAGTTGAAGGTCCAGAACACTTCAGCAGAACCACAGGATCATCTCCTCCACGCTACACTGCCTAATGCAGTAATTCATGCAACAGGAGCCCAGATTTTTTTTTTTTTTTTTTTGCTGCTATCATAAAAATGAATAGAAAATAACTTGGAATCCATCTTCATGTGTGTTTTATCTATGTGGGTGAATGTATATTCTTTTCAGTTCAGTGAAAAGCTTAATCTCTAATACAAATTAAATGTTTTAAGTCCAACTAATTTTTTTGTGTAATGCAACTGAAGCAATGAAATAAACCATCTTTTTAATGATATTTTATTGTCTTGAGGTGAACTTGCATGGAATCACTGCATCCTGCCATCAGTGGGCTGTTCCTGCTGCCACTGCCTGGGTGGCTCAGAGGGGCTCCACCTCACTACAGGAACGACCAGCAAACGCCTCACTGACCAGAAGGTGTCATATATATTATATAGGCTGTCAGGTCTGTCACTGAACAGTGTCTTACCGACAGGTCAGATAACCCTGTGAGCCACATGTCGGCCTCGCCCTGCACAGGAGCCAGTGGTCCTGACTCTGAGCTTCAGTATCAGTCTATAAAGCGGCACTGTGTAACTTGTAGAAACAATATGTTTTTTACATATTAGTTAAAACTGTCTCCATGTCGATACAATCAGCAACAAAAATGAAGCTCCTCTGCCTCCTGCCTGTGGTCCTACTGCCATCTGCAGAAATACTGTCAGTAACAACCAATCAGAGCTCGGAGGCGTGTGTTAGCACTGTCAAGCACACTTATGTAAATACCGCTAAATGTGCTAATGGTGGAGAAACAACTTACTGTTACAGGAAACCTATTCAGTGGCTATGCTAACTAGCCTAGCATTCACATCAGGCTCAGCAGTAATGAGCAGTGTATTTCAGGAGACAGTTGCAGGAAGGAGGAGGTTTACAGATTATCTGTCTCATAATATCATTGTTTTAACAAGTATGTAAAAAAGAAAAAAAAAACAACATTTTGTATTAGCAGCAGCTCTGTGTTTGTTCTTTATAGACATCCCAAAGGGTCTGCAGTCAGCTTCTTCTGTTCAGATGTGGAGAACCTGCCCACCGTCATGCAAAGTCTCTGTGACTGAGACATAACGCTCATATCTTCATGAACATGAGTTCCACAGGGAGCAGGGAGCCATTAGCCCCGCCCCCTCCTTACAGGGTGACCCAACCAAGGCATGAGCTTCGACACGTTCTGCCCTACATATTAAATATTGTCTTTGTTTGTATAATAACATATGCTTTTTATCTTCATGTACTGTTTAACTTTACCATGAACTGTCCTTGCAAAGTAATAAAATATATTTATTTTAAACTTCTTGTTTCTGAGTGTGGGAACACTCCAGGCGGGGTTTGGAGATGAGGAACATGATTGGATCTGCTTCTGGGTTTGGATGTCTGCACACACAAAGAGAAAAATAAACACACAGAGAAAAGAACATTTCAGAAAGGGTATTATACAAGAGTGGCAGGAAGAATGACTTAAGAGGTCATGTATAAAAAATAAGGCCCATTCAACAGGTTTGGGTCAAATCATAGCTTCATTTTGGCCAATGTGCAAAACATCAGGAGTGATGGAGAACTGAACCTCCACATTAGCCTGAACTATTTTTACCATACCTGTGGTTAAACAAGGTGGTGGTGGCAGCATCATATTGTGGATATGAATTTCCTCATAAGGAATAGTGAAGCTAGTCAGAGTTGATGGGAAGGTGGGTGGAGCTAAATACAGACTGTCCTAGAAAAAAAGCTGAAGAATACTTAAGCTCACTGTGACAGCCGTCTCTGTTGCTGGTCCCGGTTCGGATCTGCAGCTCATTTCCACTAGAGAAATGCTGTTTATTTATTTATTTATTCCAGCAGGATGACCACAAACACCCAGCCAGATGGTCTGGATCAAAATATATCCATATGTTAGAAAGGTCTATTCAAAGTGCAGACCTAAACCCAACTGGGAATTTGTGGCAAAACTTGAAAACAGATCTTCTGCATTCAGATACCGGTACCAATATTATTTAGGTTTGATATGTCAAACGTCTGACGTTTTTTTGGTTTTTCCTTTTAGATGTTTTTGTAAAAACCAAGGACTGAATTTTATGTCCTATAATAATAATATAATAAGAGGGATCGTTTTTGGATCTATATCACCAATATTTTCTGATTGATCCGTCTACCTCTACTGAATACAAATGCATGCCACACTTTTCAGATATATATAAAAAAGTAAGTAAAAAAAAAAAGATTTCTCTTTAGTTAAGGTGTCGTACGTTGGTCTGCACTATTTTCATTTCTAGTGCTTTACGTACATCAGATGGGACTAAGAAAAAACTGATTGGAAGGAAGAAAATGCAGCTGGCAGTATCTTACCTGCCATGTCTTTAAGTCAACATCATGATCTTAATGTACTGATGTTAACTGTTGAAACTGCCATTGAACATCAACACAATTAGGTTAGTTGGAAAATACATCAACCAACAAGAAGAAAATTAGTGTAAACATTATGACCACCAAAAGGCGACAACCCTGCTATCTTAGATCTGTCCACTTCCTGTTTACCAGCTGCTTGTCAGTGTTGTTTACCAGAGTCAAAACTTAGAGAAGAGACGGACCAGAACTGTGAACATTTCATTCTTTACTTTCAACTTCATGTTCAAAAAGTTACATAGTATCTTAACAGTTAAAATGTGCTAAAGAACAGCGCTCTAAACCCCTAAAAGCTGCTTCAGACAAATACGGAACATTTCAATGAGCGTAAAAAAACAAACCTATATATGTATATTAATAAAAAGTGTAAAACACCTACACATAAAAAATCATTTAACGCTACCATTAATGAAAAAATAAAACAGGAAATGTACAAAAGTCTGAGGGAACACAGGAGGAGGAACCTTCCAAACAAGCAGGGTGGATCGGGATGGACTTTAACCAAACATGTCGTCGTCGTCGTCTTCCTCGTTTTCAGAGTCGTGGTAGTACTTGACCTCCTTCCTGGCCCGGCCCGGCCGCTCGCGGGACGGGCCCCTCGCAGTGCTCAGGCTGTTGTCGTCGTCGTCTTCATCCTCTTCGTCGGACGGAGGTTTCTGGGGCTTCTGCATGGGAAAAACATAGGGACTTAAAAAAAAACTAACTGCAGAACAATGAGCTCTTCAGAGAAGGTTGCCTTGTCCTTTGTCCTTTAGAAGCAGAAATAACTTACAAATGCAATAAAGAAACAATCTGTTGCATTTAAACAGATTTGGAAACCTTCTCTTGCATTTTTAAAGAAGTCCCAAACTGAAGACAATTCAGTATCTTAAAGATATGCCCATCTGTTGGTTATTATGTCTGTGATTTAAAGCTGTGCATTATTGGCCGTGTCCAAACTGTGTTTTAAACCTGAATTATGCAGGATTTTTTAGTTATTTTTTCTCATCAGGACCGGGATCTGATGTGTTCTATTAGAATCTAGTATTTCCTTTTGTTTATCACATTTTGACTGTACACTGCTATAAACTAATAAAGAAGCTGTTCAGTTGCTGTGGAGATCATCTTGTTTGTGTTTTTACAGTTTAAAGCAGATATTTACATATCATCAATATTTTACTGGCCAACACTGACGGACGGTCAGCTGATGAGAGAGAATTTTTAAACAGACGTTTTTAAATTCTTCAAAGTCATAAGTTTATATGCACTAAAACTTATGACTTTACACTATTTGATAGAGCCCAGATGATGATGTCATGGCTTTGGATGCCTCTGATAGGTTAATTCAGAATATCTAGATTTATTTTAGGGCACCACTTCCAAAACTCTCCATAATTACAAGGAGTGAACCCAGATATGGCGATGTGAAAACATCACAATCTTTCTGCTGTCTGTGGGCAGAAACTGGGGTCCCAGTTTGTTTGACAGCATTTTTGGATTTCCAGTAGGAAACATAAATAGCAGTGAAGTGACAGACACTAAGTAAGCACAGAAAGACATCAGTTTACTGGAGTTGTAGATGTGGTTACACCCTAATGATTACCATGGTTACACATAGAGGAACAGACCAGAGAGCTTTTCTGTTCTGCTCCAGGAGGAACAAACCAGACGCATCATGAAGAAAGAACATGACGCAGAAATACTGAAGCAACATCTAAAGAAATCAACCAGACAGTGAGTGTGTTTTTCTACAGTGTAGCCATGTGATGCCATAAACTCACTTTTCCCACAGGTTTTGGAGCTTTTTTCATCGGACTGTACTCATCTTCAGACCCAGAGCCCTTCCTCTTCTTCCCCCGAACTTTACCTGCAATCGCACCAGATGGTGACCAGACCGCAAGGTCAACAATGTGACGTTTTCAGACCATATTAATGTAAAAACCCAGTACCTTTGAGAACTGGTGCTGGCTTCTTGGTGCTGGTGTCTCCGGTATCAGAGTCAGAGTCCCAAATGGATTTATCTGGTTTCTTTGCTTTAGGTGCTGCTGGTTTTTTAGCTTTGGGAGCATCAGAGGGCTTCTTAGCTGCAGCTGAACACAAAAATAAAACATCACACAATGCTACAGCGCCCTCTGCTGGATGCTTCTGAGATGGTACCTTTCTTTGCTGGCGAAGCTTTGTCAAACGCTGAGCTGCTGGAGTAGGTGGAGAACTTTGGGCCGGTGTCATTGTCGCTGTCCGACCTGGAGCCGTCTGCACAACAAACAGGGTCCAACACGTCAGCAAACACGCAGTAGTAGCTGCGGTTCCACCTCAAATGTGCACAAAGTTTTGTCTATATTCTGTGAATATAGTTTGCATTTGTTGTGTTTACATTAAATAAGAAATTAAATTAAAATCCAACGTGAATTACGTGGTTTTTAATGTAACGGGTCATTAAAAACCACGGTACTGACAGATGTAAACAGGTATATGAGATATATTCATAATTCAGCCATGGTGCTAGCGCTCATCTTCTATCAGCCAATCAGAGGAGACGTCGGTATTCAGGCGTTGGAGCAGTAAGCTCCGCCTACATGGGAGCGGCTATGTAAGCTGCATTTTGGGAAAATTGTAGTTGATGATTTTATAGAAAAATTACGGATTCAGCAGGTAGGAATGACACACAACGTTTTATGAACTTTGATGTTGCGAGAGCTATGGTGGAGCAAACTGCACACTGTACGAAAAAACAAAAACAAACCATCATCCTAATACTACTTCCTGTCATCATTTTTGTTGTTTCCACCAGTAGTAACATCCAGCTCTTGATCATGTGACTTGTGTGAAGTGAATAAAGTGTTTCCACTGCAGTTCTGTTTCGATACGGCTGAAAAGCCACCTCATCCTCCTTGTTTTTGTGATTTTAATTTACGCAATTGACTGATAGGCTGCTCATTGGCTGGAACTCACCACTGTCATTGCTCTTATCAGAGAAGGCAGACTTGGAGGAGAAGATGCTGGGTTTCTCCTTCTTCTTGGCTGCAGGTGCAGGCCTTCACAGGAGGAGAAACAGTTAGCTGGCAGGACTTACCAGGACAGAAAAGAGTCATCCGTCAGCAGCTGACTTCTAAATCATACATGGGCTTCTTTATGGATGAAGAGAAGGAGTCTTCGTTGTTCTCCTCCTCCTCGTCTTCGTTTTGGTCGCTGTCGCGGTCCTTGGTGTCTGAGAAGCCGAAGTCGTCTCTGACTGATCTCACCGGGGACGAGGCCACGTCGTCGTCTCCGTTCTCCTCCTCGTCTGCCTCCTCCTCGGAGAAGTCAAATGTGTATTTTGGCTTGGAAGCTGGAGGATGAACGCAGAGTCCATGTCAAAGCATATTACAGTTGCCATGGATTCCAGTGTGTCAGAAAAATTATGTTTTGTTACTATTCTTACATTAACAGTTTTACTAGTTTGTATCTTAGGTTTAGTATTCACACCCCAGAGAAAAGTTGGTAAACTGTGTGAAAGTTTGTCCAAGACCTTGAAGCTGCAGCTGCCGCTTATCTTGGGATGGCCTGTGTGTAGCTGTA
>CAEFZY010075907.1:0-26315 GCA_903066815.1 Brachyrhaphis roseni
TATATATAAAATCTTGTGTCAAGCTCAAGTTTCAGATTTTTCTGCACCTCCCGAGATAAGTTTGTGTTCTCGGACAGACAGTGAGATATATCTGCGCTGACAGACGGAGGAAGGCGCTGTGAAGCTCCTGAAGGTAAAGAAGCTTGTTGTGCCAGGTCTGATCAGGATGAATTCTGCAGCCAGAGGGGAACTGACGCACAGCAACGTTTTGCTTTAGCTTCACTCATCAGTATCAAGCAGGTACAGTGGCGGTGAAACTCCCCCAACCTCGCCGAGTGCAAGTCTCAAGTACAAACGAAAAACCTTTGAAATTCAAAAACACAGCTCTCTCTGTCTCTCTCATGGATAATCTTAATGTAATGTAATGTTTTTCCGCCCATGGATTTACTGTACACCTCACGTGTTCGTGGATCGGGTGACACGTAGCCCACCGCTTCTCTGAGTTTTTCGTCGAGTGCATCAACAATATTAGCGGAAATGAAGCTTACTGGAAATTTCCTGTGATGTAAACAACCGTCCTCATCTGCGAAGAGAGACATGCTAAGCCGAACGAGACGGATGTTAATTTAATATTTGGAAGATACTCACTAAAGTGGTCTGGATCAGCTACGTTACTAAGGCTATGAAGTGATCCAATTCAGATTTTTTTGTCAAAAATCAGATTTTTTTGCAGTGGTCACTTCCAAATAAATGCGACCTGTATGTAATCTCCAGTGTGAACTAAAAACGACCTGAAAGTGTCCTGCATGCGCAGTAGAGGGAGCAATAACGTCACACATATAGAGCGTGCTCAGTGTTTGCAGAAGTAAACATGGATGCTAACGGTGGGGCATATCTTGCGATTTTGAAGTTGTTGTCAATGAGCTGGAACATTAACAACTTAATCCTCATTACAGTCTGCCATGGTTGTTGTTTTTCTTCCCGCTTCATCATGTCAAGGCGCAGAAAAGGGACATTTGTAGAGTATCAATGATGTTCAAGTCGGTTGGATGCGACTAGGACGTTAAGTAACATTTGAATCGGATACGTATTGGATATCCAAGTGGCCTGGGTCGCATCACACCAAAAAAAATCAGAATTGGGTCACTAAAGGCTGCAGTGTGAACACAGTGTATGTTAGTAACACTGGAGGTTCCTTCCGGTCTCATCTTTAACAAAACAAAGTCAATTTGTTGTATTTTTTACTCACTGTTTGATCAAAACTACACAAATCTAGCCTGGTAAAATTCAACCTCTTGCTCTACGCTTCAGTCTAAATCCTCAGCTATTGAGAAATAATCGCTTCCTGGAGGCGTGGACTCTGTTGAAATTTTGAATTTTACGTAGTCGCTAACGTTTGCCTGTGATGATATGTAATGCGCCAGGTTGATGCTATGAAGCTTACCTGCACTGTTAACAACCATCCTCCAATGTGAAGAGAGAAGTATTGAGCCGAACAATACGGCTGTTGACATTAATTCATCACTTGGACGTGTGGCCAACATGGACCGATTGACTTCAATCGCTTCTAAAACAGCACAGAAAATCAGTGTCTTCGTTTACAACGTCTTCTGTTCGCAAATTGGAAATTCTACTGGAGAAATCCACTTCAGTGGGAGAAAGCCCAAATGGACCATTGAAGGGAGATGAGAATCGAGTGGAATAGAGTAGAAAAGCAATGGTCAGGCTAATTTATTACTGGTCTTTTTTTTAAAGATACTCAATAGATGAGTCTGAACCACAGCAAAGTTATTTAATTGGCATCGCTGGAGGTTCCTTCACCCACTATTTCATCAAAATGACCCTAACAGCACAGAACCCAGCTGTTTTGTTTTCGTGTTGCTCTTCTGGTTGTGACCTCAGAACAAACAGGGGGCGGACAAGGACATGAGTAAAACAGAAAAAAATAAATCTAATGTCAGCAGGGCTTAGTTCTGATCAAACACCCTGTTCGAACTGATAGAAACTTGAACGCTCGATCCGCTCGCTCGGGAGCCGGTTGTAATTGAAAATGAGCAAAAAGCAAAATCAAACAAACACTGTTGCAATCAGACACCTGGGATAGAAGGGGGGATCACTAAACCTGCCCTTAGCTCGTCCACAACTACACACTCACACATCCAGATTTGGATATCTGCCACATATTTGCACAAAGCGTCAATACATCTAAAAGGAAAAATTAGTAAACAGAAGCTTATCGTCTTTTCAGAAGATCCCAAAGGCCTTGAAGCTCAGCTGTATCCCATTTTGAAGACGGAGATTAATTGCCTCTTTTCCGCCCCAACAGTAATCCTTGAAACCGCCTTTCGCTTCGGCACCGCAGCTTCTCTGCGCCTGCAACCTCTCATCTCACGCGGCCTCGTGAAGTCAAACCAGTCCTGACGAAACACACACAAGTATCCTCCAACACTACTAATCTGCCCATTAGCACATAAAGGCAAAACATCGAGCATTAACGTGGGGCTCACACATGCTAGGATTCTTTCAGACGGCCGGCTGAAGCGAGTGGCATGAGTGGATTCATCTCAAAATGAAAGCAGATGAGCCAGCTCGGGTACGGCGAGCCTTAACCCCGCCAAGACCCTGTCGCTCTGCTGCTAGGACCCCACCGCTCCAACTCCCTTAATACCTCTCAGAATAAAGAGCAGATCAGAGAGGGTGTGTGCTTGTTGACACTCGCAGGTGTTGAAATAATCAAAGTGGTGAGTTGCTGGTTTTAATTAATGGCCCCCGTCTTTGTTCACGCGAGCCACGCGGCAACATATGGAACGCCCTGTTTTCGCAAATCCTCAAAAAAAAAGAACAAAAAATCCGGCCCTGCGTGGGATTTGTGAACCCAGCAGATGAGGGCTTGATGATTATGAGTGTGCTGCTGATGGTTGTCGGCGCTTGGGAAGGTTGAGCCTTCGACTCGGCGTGCCCCGGCATATGCTGCTGGTGGATTCGGAGAGGTCATCCAGATCTTCTGCCAGCGCTGGCCATTTCATTACGCCACCAGATGGCTGCGGGGATTTTATCATTAAAACATCCTTCTGTTGAATCTTTCTCATATCATGAGAGTTATCAAACTGACACAGATTGGGGTGACATTTAACACATTTTCCTCTTGGAAATGATTTTAATGGATCTCTTCATCACTCCCAACCCTCGACCAACTCCGCGTCATGCTTGTGGCTGAAATATTCGGTGTCTTCAGATTACCAAGGATTAGTGTTTCAGGATGCACTTCAACATACAGCGATGTAAAAAAAAAAGTGTTTATCCCCTCAGTACACAGATAAAAACAATGTTTTCATATCATTAACTTGGTAAACCAACCTGGCCCAGTGTGAAAATATTACCCGTCTTGTAAAGAGTTTAATTAACTGTGATTCTCATTATATCCACACCCAGGCTTGATTAGCACCAGACCAAAAACATCACTTGAACAGAACCTGCTGACAAGAAGAAGGCTAAAAGGTCAAAGAAAGCAACACGTCATCTGAAACTACTCAGAAACGCACAGGAGTCAAAGTCAGGCTTTGGGGCAGTGAAAACCATAATCCACAAATGAAGAAACCATTGACGGTGTCTGCGACTCAACCAAGAATCACTTCTAAGGTTATTTTGACACATAAGTCCAGTTGATCCTCTGTAATGGATTTAAACGTACTCTATTGTGGTGAGTGAAGTCATGACACATAGTATGACTAGTTGCTTTTCCGTTGACCATATAATTGCGCATTTTGACATTTCAAAAATAATTTTGCTTAATGGAAACATGGCAATTTCGAAAAAAACTTTTTTCTATTAAAGGTTTTGCTGCTGTCATGAGGTGTTTTTTTTTTTTTTGTCCTTATCAAAATTGGTTTATTTTACAAAACTACAATGGGGACACTTTTTTCGCAGCACAATCACATTAATAACCAAATGTTATTGCTGTCAGGAACTGTGAAGAAGAAGACAACAGGAACTAGCTGGAGGAGGAGCGTGTTTTTAATGACATAACGCGTGAACAAACTTACCTACATGTTCCCTCCCCTCGCCTGTGGTGGCGCTTCACCAAGAACCACAACACAAAACCCTCAGAAGAAGACATGAGCGCAACTTCCTTACTCATGAAACGTGAACAAAAATGGAGTGGCATCAGATTTTAGCGGTTGTCTTTGGTAAAAGACCATGGTTCATTTCTCCCACTAGCGCTAGATTGGCATGTTGTATTTACCCAGAATGCCTTGCACCGTCTTCCACTTCTTGTTTTTAAAGCGGTCTCGGGTCCGCTTGTTGTTCACATATGCATTCGAACTGGACTAGAGTTCATTTCAACCAAACCTAGACCAAGGTTTGTAGGTTGACCAGTTTGTTTTTTGGTCCTCATCACAGTTGGATTACCCATTCTCACCTCATTAAATGAACTGGACTTTCTAGGTCAGGGGTCCCCAAAGTCGGCCCTCGAGGGCCGGCATCCTGCATGTTTTAGTTCTCTCCCTGGTTTAACACACCTGGATCAAATGATGGCTCATTAGAAGGCCTAAGAAGAACACTGACATGCTGAAAAGGTTGTTGGTACTACCAGGGAGAGAACTAAAACTTGCAGGATGCCGGCCCTCCAGGACCGACTTTGCACACCCCTGTTCTAGGTAAATGAGCTAGAGTTAAAGTGGAGTAAACAGGGCTGGTGTGAATGCACCCTAAAGCACTACAGACCTCACTTGACTCTGATAATAAGATCAGTCTTCATAATCCAACAACGAGAAAGAGACTCTGGAAAACCAAGGCAATGTCTCAAGGTGAGAACCTGGTTGGACTGAATAGCCTTTTTTTCCCCCTTAATAAATGAAACCATCATTTTGTGTTTATTTAGTGTCTAATATTATGTGTAACATTACGTTTAAGTGTGACAAAGAAAGAAATGCAGAAAAAAAATCAGTAAAAGTGCAAATTCTTTTCCACAGCATCGTCATGTAGCGCTTCATCCACCCAAACCTCGTGCGGCACTTAACTTTGCGTGTCGGATTTTGATTTGAACTGAGATTACCCGGCACTAGAATGCAGTCAGTGATTCCCCCCCCCTCCTCTCTCCCAATAGGGCATCATGTTCCTGCCGTATGGACGCTTATTACATGGCCCTGCATGTGTTTCCGTCCTCTGAAAACGGCGAGGCATGAATAGAGTGTAATCAGTCTTGGAGCCAATCAGAGGCTGATGTCTGGTTGACTGACAGGGAGGTCTCTGTGGGCCTCTGATGAGGCCGGAGTTAAAGGGCTCCCAGGGGACGGGCAGCCATGACAAAGACAGCCGATGGACAGCAGCAACTCACTGACATGAATGTAGTGACGACTCCTTACTTTAGTGTTAAAAAGTACATCTGTGACGGGCTAAATCAAAAGTAGTTAAATTATTAAAGAAGCCAAATAAATTAGAAAATAAACTCAATGACTGCCCCTTAAAGCTAAAAAAAAAATGAAGCATTCAGAACAGTGTTTAAGTTGATTTCAAGCCTAACTTTGATTAAAAGTCTATTGCAGTTACGGGAGTCTAAAAGAAGAGTGCTCTACAATAATTGTTAGTTGCAAGATAGAGGCAGAATAATAATAATAATAATAATAATAAAAAAGTTAGAACTTGATTCTTCAGGCTCCAACACCAGAACCATCACAGTAGAACAAGAAAAGACTCCTTAACGAAGTCCGTAAATTCAACAGTTAGGTCACATCTCTTAATGCGGTTGATGGGTTTTAAAAAATTATGCTTTCAAAACGGCTAAAAACAAATCCTGTCATGCTGCTGCAGTTGTTCCAGAGGATGACGAGGTTTTTCCAGCCGCATAGAAAAATGCTGCACTGCCCATTTCTCCATGTTTTGCCATTCCATCAGTGCTGGGGGGGCAAGAGAGAGAAACATTTGACAAGAAACTTATCAAGCTAATGCTGATGATTTGGGCCTGTATGGGGAAAGAATAAGCACCCAGTTAAAACTGATGCTTTCTTACAGAGAACATTCAAACTGCACATAGAAAAGTCCTAAATTCAGGAATTTCTTGCTTCACACCGTCAGTTCTAAAACCTGTGGCAACCTGAGTTCAAGACAAAATGAGCCGTCTGACAATATTTTCACTCTCGTCGAGGTAACGCTGTTTTTAAAAGTTTGTGCGACCATGGCGATGTCACTGGTATTTTTACTCAAGGTTGTGGTAATGACTGAATGTCTTACAGGCTCACACCTGTTGTGGTCTTTTATTGAAAAATAAAAAATACCCCAGTAACTGACCTAGTTAGAAAGCAACAGATGTAGATGCTGCAATATTTTTCAGTTTTCAGCAGCCTTACTTAATATTGCCACGTACCTTTTATGAAAGATGTAAAAATTAGTTTTAATGTAAGACCTGCTGCTTTTCAAAATGAATATATTTATCAGTTTTTCTATATGTATCATCCACACCTACAGTAAAGCCTGAGTACGATATCTTGGTTGCAACCAAGCAACGCCTGAAAGCAAATGTACTATGTACTACAGGCAAACAGTAAATGTAAATCCAGTCTGTAATACAAATGAAAGGTTTATTCATCTCAAACAAAAAAATATGTTTGGACCTTTTTTTTTTTTTTAATCTTTTGTCCTGTTGCAACGACAAATCTTATAATATTTTACCGATAAATTATGGAAAAGTTCAGAGGAGTAGGAACATTGTTGCATATCTGGGATGTCTCTGCATTCAGCTGAAGGTGCAAAGTTATTATTATTATTATTTTTTTTTTATTTTTTTGCAAAGGCCTGGGCATTATGTTCATACTGGAGACCTTCAGCGTTTCAAGGAAAACCTTGAGTTCCCCAATAACAAACGTCATTCTCTCCAAAGCCAATTCAGGAACGTCTTGCTGAGAATGACTGACCAAAAGGCATTACAAAACGTGAAAAGTGTGAGAAATCAAATCTGAAAAGCAGAAAAAAAAGGTTTTCCCTTATTATATCTGTGTGTTTTAATTTGAGATCCGTTTTGTTCCAATCACGATGTTTCATTCCCACAAACTCACACGAGTGAAGCGCGGCTTAACGTCAGCTCCCCTAAACGAACAGTAGATGGTGGTAGTAAACATTTTTACATGCGGTTGAGTCTGAAACAGCAGCTTCTCAAATCTTTCAAATTGTTCAACAGAACATAGATTTTATTTCTGCATGTTTAAGAAAGAGGTATAGAAATACACCCTCCCTCCCACCCCAAGTCTTCTTTCCCTTCCATGTTCACATTTCTCACATATCAAAAGACAAAGTGTCTTTACTTTCCATCAGCTCTGGATAAAAAGTACGACACGAGGTCTACACAGTGTTTGACAAAACGCAGGAAGTGAGAGACAGAGCTGCTAAATCCCTCAAGTTAAGCTCATCACCTCTTCCTTCTCTGAAGGCTCCCGTCTTTCATCAGGCAGGGTTTATCGCCGCGTCAGAGACAGACAGTGTTTGAAGTTTCGAGTCTCTTCTCTTCTCTCCCTGCCCCCCCGTCCGCCCGTCCCCCTCACTCACTAAACCACACATTGAGGTGAGGCAGCGGCTGAGATTAGATCCCCATCAAAACGGGCGAATGGGCCCGTGAGAGCAGCAAGAGAAGGGTAGGATTCGGCTTGGGTGTCGTTTGACATGCCAGGCACGCAGGCACAAGGGTGGAGTTGGGGTTTCTTTCTTTCTTTCTTTTTTTTCTGGCAGGAATTTCAAAAAAAGAAGAAAAAAAAAAAGCTTGACAAAAAGCAGCATCATACAGTTGGAAACAGACAGTGTATTTGTGGGGAGAGCTGCTGAAGGGATAAAAGGAATGTCGATGGGAATTAAAGCTGGCAGATCAATAAAAAGTGGGGAACCGAAAGGCCTGTCAGCGGCAATATGCCGCAAACGCTAAACGCGGGGAAGACTGAAAGTTCAGCACTAAATGTAATAAATAAATAGGATTATTTCTGGAGATAATGATGCTGTCACAACAGGTTTCTGACTGCAGAGTAAGTAGTCAGCAGGGGTGTGTGGCAACGCTGTTGCCGACGCCGCAGAAAGGAAAGTAGCTATTGGCTGTCCCAAAAAGATATATTTTTAAAGGGGCAGAACTATTTATTTTTTATTACAGAGTCAAGTAACTGTTACCTTTAGTTGATATAAGAATTATATATATGTAAATAAAGTATGACTTAAAAGAAATTTCACTACGTAATTTAATGCCTTGAAATTGGGTCTCTGTCTCTTTAAGACACTCTTGCTCTTTCTGAAACTCTGCACTCAGGAAGTCATCACAACGTCGCTCCCCTACTAATCCTTTAACAGCAATTTTACCACTGCGTAGTATCTCAGATAATGAGCTTAGCAGACGCCTGGGTCCACCGTATGTTTGCTAATTGCTGTTGGCTAGTCTGAAGGAACTGATTGGGGGAAGTCATGCATGATAGAAACTGGGCAACAAATGACGTAAAGCTCAAAAAAGGCGACTTTACTTAATACTGCCCCTCTTACTCTGTTTTGGCTTAGGAACATACAAGTGTGTTTTGCTTTATTTCTTACATTATCTATATGAACAACCTTAAACTCACCAAAAATATAAGTGATTCATTTTACTGCAGCGCTCTATTTTTGACAGACAAGAAGTTCTTTGCTTTGTGCATAGAGATTCATTAACAGTCCGGATGTAAAGGGTCAGGGTATAACTTCAGCTGATCTGGGGCTGCTGTGAAAGACAGCACACCCTGTAAGAGCTCTGAGATTGGGACCCACAGCAGCACCTGCTGCGTGTCGAGGAGAGCGAGAACAGAATGTGCTTTCCTGATTCTAAGACTCAAATAACTCCTAAAACAGTAGTTACAGCAGTTGCTAAGACACTATTTTTTTTTTATGTCACTAGAAGGTTCTGAAAAGTTACTAAATGTAGCAACAAAGTAGCGACATAGTGACCCTCGCTGGGTAACATTGACCAAAGCCTACCGCAGCTTTATGCTATCACAGTTTTTACAGAAACATTTTAATCAAAAATGTACCACCTGATGTAACTGACTTCATTTAAAAGCATTCATTATTTCTCAGGCTGCTAAAGTAGTACAGACTCCCACCGCTATAGACAATTAAACGTGCGTCTGAATTGCAACAATAATGTTTCACCGAAACCCGGTTTCTTTTAAACGGGGTCCTAGTGGTAAACTTTAGGGATAATATGATATAAAGTTAAACATTACAAAACCAAAGGGTTCAGCTGTATCTACTAGTCTCATTTAGTTTTCCAGCATAAACTCTGAATGTAGCAAAAGTATTCAAAAATATCTGCCCTAGCAAGAAGTAGCAAATGAACTAACTAGCCAATGCGTTAGCGCCATTCTCTTACAGCGCAGTTTCGCTAGGGCCTGTCAAGAGCTAAATTAAAAGCTACTTATCTTAGTTGGTGATTATAGTGGACTGGTCTATGATGCAATAATGGTTATATTATCAAGTGTTTGATTTTGTAAATGAGTTGTTAGCTGTTAAGCTAGCTAGCATCTCCATTCAATTTAAGTGGAGAAACTCTTGAACCCTCTATTTGGCAGGTTGGTTGTTAGTCTTGTCAAAAAGTCTAAATTAAAGCTACAGAGGGAATTACAATAAATAAATAAAAATATATTATCAAAAATATTTTCAAATAAATTTGCAATTATTTTGTGGAGAAATATTTTTTTCTAAAGCCGTTGCACCTGTGCAGACTCCTAAATAGCATGTAGCTAAAGAAAAGGGGATTTCTTATCGACAATTCCCAAACCTGCTTGCTGCACAGCAATCTAAAGAAGGCTTTGCTTTAAATTCTCCAAGGAGATACGCATCGTCCAAATGATCCCAACAAACACCGCCACTGATTCCAGATTTTCAGCTAAATGCTGTAAGCATAGAAAGACAGGATCAGAAGTGTTTCCTGCTCTGCCTTTGATTCGTCGGCGCTCGGGGACGGCGAACCAGCGGGGGAATTCTTTTTCTTCTTCTTCTTCTTCTCTTGGTCTCATTAGACGGCATTGATTTCTTCAAAGACGACTGTTGTTTTTTTAATTAAAACAGTGAACTGGCTAATTGTGAAATTGATTCAGGTTGGTGTTTTTCACTGTGTGGAGCAATATGCTGGTGCCCTCGGTGCTATCTGTATTTATCAGGGAGAGTAAAGCAGCTTGCACACACTCTCTTGCCTGTCTTTCTTTTTCTAATTCTTGGAGGGAGCTGTAACATACACACACACACACACGCACGCACTGACAGTTTAGGGCGTTTAATGCCGTAATCCCGCAACTCTTCAGAAATGTAGAAGAAGTTTTTCAGTAAGCTGAACGTATGAATGACAGTATGAAAGTCCTTTCCTCGCTTTGCGAACCCTGTAAGCTCATCTGCAAAGTAGTTTGAAAGTCTGTATCAACAACAGGATTAAGCATCAAACTTCTGAGGTGATTTGGTATTAGTTCGCCGTTGCTCGTTTGGACAGTTGAATTCTAAATGTGTGTTATGTGGACACATTCAGGGGGAGGAAACATGGACTTTCCACTCCTGTCAGTATGATTTATGTCATGCCTGAGAAGAAATTTGCCTTTGAAAATTGCGTGACAAAACTTCACATCAGTCTTTCTTGAGGGCTAAAGTTACCTTCAGAGGTTCTATATTTCAGCGAGGTGTTTCGCCACTGGATTAATCATCGTGCCTTAAATTATTCATTCCTTATCCAAAGTTGAGGAGCTGTCCTCCGTTCAATTTCGTTGCGCAATTTCCCAGAGAAAAATGGCCCCCTGCGATGTCGGACATTTGTGTTTGACCGAAGGTCCACTGGGTCACGCTTTACTTTCCTCTATAATTGTCAAGGACAGTCTCATTACAGAACTCCTAACAAATGTCTTCTGTTTTTGCTCTTAACTTGTGTGTTTTAGGTCAAGGCTTACCAAACCTTTCCATGCCACTGCCCCCTAACAGCTTTAGCTTCAGGCCGGTGAGCCGAGTTTGCAAAACCGCTAGGCTAGACAATGTTACAAAATATGCACAGAAACAAACTTTTGGAATGTCTTATTCTCTATTCTCGATAATTATTGCATTCATTTAGCACAGATGCAGCCTCATACCTTTTTAGTTGCTTTAGTTTAGAATTTTCAAGGCTTCAACACTACTTGATAAATTGAGCATTTCAAATAACTAATCAATTATTTTAACTTAGAAATATAGATACAATTTTATGATAAATTAATATTTTCTGTTTCAAAGTGTAGTAGATGAACGTTTATAATTTTAAGGCTCGCCTTGCACCACTTGTGGCCCTCTGGTGACTTTGCAAAATAGGAAAAAATACTGACGATTTTAAGGCACATGACCATTACGTCATTATTATTTGACATAAATAAATACATAAACAAAAAAGGAAATGGTAATTGGCAATTACTTGTAATTAATATCCACAGTGGTGCTTGAAGAACTGGTCCTTAGCTCCATTTTGAGTGGCCAAGGTCACTTTTGTTTTCACATCATGCAAGAGGGAAAACAAACCTTCCGTCGCAGGATTCATTTGAACCACGTTTACCAGCAACTCAGCGTCTCAAATCGTCTCCCGCGGGATGTTTGCCAGCGATCGCCTCTAGCGGAGGCCGACCCTTTCCCCGAGAAGAGGCTCGGTGAGGCACAACAGTCTGAACTGGAGAGGTGACAGCGTGGTGTGAGCTCTCATGCTATTAACTCTGTCGGGAAAAGAATCCCCAGTTTGTTAGCTGCACACGTCCTAATTAATCACAGGGCTCTCATTGCCCAGCTGAATGGCTGGCGTTTTGGAGAGTGTCAAGAGGTCAGGCTTATTTATTGCTGCCAAATATTTCAAGGCTTCAGTCAGCTGTCGCCTCTGCAGCTCTCCTATGGCTCTGATAAACACAGATGATTTAGTCCGCCCTATGAGGTTTTATAAATCAGGCTTCTGAGCCAATGAATCTCTCGTTGCTTAGCCATGTCTGGACCTTCCAATGTTATGTGGCACCTTGGAGTAATTAGCGAGATGCTCAGATTCTGAGAGGAGTTTTGAAGGAATGCAATGGGACGAAGAAAATCATGAAGCACTGCGTAGTGTACTGCACGCATTCTGTGAGCTGGGCGGACTCCACATGCACTGTCCGTGGTCGGTTGCGATTATATAGTCAACTGTACCGATCGCCTACGTTTCTTATGATAAACTTAGTTCATGTGCGTCTTTACGACTGGTAGCGCAGGATCTAAACCGAGTCAACTCTCTGACAAAGCGGTTTGATGTGAAAACCGTTTTCCACCTAACAAGTTTCCGAGGATAAACGGCCGCATAAATATACCTTTGTGTGGACATGTCTGGTGGACGTCTGCCTGTTTGCTCGCTACCTGCTAGCTCCTGCACATCTTCACGGCTGTTTGTGGCGTAAATATTTACGACTCCGGCGGACGTCCGCATGGTCCGAGTACAAGCAGACCATTTTCAAGTGAAGGGTACCCAAGTATGTGGAGCCCTGAACAGCGCAGGTTTCCTTTGCTTCATAGTGGAAGTGCAAAAGTACAAAATCTTAAGAAGTATTTCTTTTTTCTGTCTAGCTTCTAGTGCAAATATCTTGGTACACTTGAAATAAGACAAAACTAACTTAAATGCAACTTTTTAGTAATACATAGGAGATTGTTTTAAGTCAGTAATTCTTGAATATTGATAAATTCTAGTTTTGCCAGCGGATTATTTCACTTGTAACTAGTAGGAAAATGTCATTATAAGTGAAATAATCTGCCAGTCGACATAGAACTTTTTCATAAATATTAAGGAACTATTGACTTAAAACAAGACCCTATATCTTGCTGAAATATTAGTTGAAAGTTAGTTTGTGTTATTTCAACTGTACCAAGATATTTGCCCTTGAAACTAGACAGGAAAAAAATACTTTATACTATTTTGTATTTTATGCAGCGATGTTGTTAATGCTTGAAATTCCTCATGAGTGAAAATTCCTCCATAGTGGCGCAAAAGAATAACTGCCCATTTTCACAAGTTCTTAATGGGAGTTTCTTCTGCCAGTGGAGGTGTAGTCAGTAGGTTTAGAAGACAATCACATCTTCACTCACGACCTGGTTGGTTTGGACGACCTTTTTTCTCTAATTCAAAAACTGCATTTTGATATGATTTCAGATATTTTAGCATTTGTTTGACGGTTTGAAACAAACCAAAGAAAAACCAACAATTTGTAATACTCTTTCATGACACTGCAGCTTCTGTAAGTGCAGCTAACTATGGAGATTTTTCTGGGGCTCCGACACACTCTGAATGCTGGCTTGCCAAGGTGGTGAGGATAGACTGGGTAAACATTGAGACTTCATCCCAAACAAAGCGCTGGAGAGTCGCAAATCTGGCTCCAGAGAGGGAAATCATTCTCACCTAAGTCCCAGCGAGACTAAAAAGGATCCAGGGATTACAGCGCGCGCTCACTTCACTTTAATCAACGTGCAAAGCCGAGCCGGCTGCTGTTGTCCTTGTTAGACATTTAAAGGAAGGAGGCAGAGCGCTGTAACATTTAGTTAAACAGACTGGTGAGTAATTACTTGTTCTAGTTACAGAGTAAACATCCAGCATGTTCTACTTGCTCTGTTTGTTTCTCCCTCCTCCTTGTTCTCCTTGCGCATTTGAAACCAGGGAAGACAGAAATATTCCCCCCTTATCATCTCCACAATCAATTTTACCAAGCTCGTCTTTTGACTGCGTGGCCGTTTTAAGCGTTTTTGAGGTTTCCGTGTTATGTGTGATCTCCATATAGCATTTGTAGGGGTTCCCGTCTTTTTCGACATCAAACAATCAAATGCGGCGTGTTTACGCGTGCGTCTGTTCTGCGACCCACTTCTTTTTAACCTCGACATCATTACGCTCGTCTTTGATCCCTCCTCACCTCTCTTTCTACCCGCCGGTTCCTTTGGGGATCCAGCTGAGGCTACAGCGACTGTGGGAGAAGGAAGACACTATCCGTCTTTGTTCTTCAGGGAGACGAGAGAGACGGAGGAAGGCCCTGAAGCCCTGAAGCCGTTTCACTGCGACACGGCGCAGGAGGAAGAAGGTAAATATAGATTACCGCATGAGCAGGTAGCAGGAACTGGTGTTATGATCCATGTCTTCCAATCACTTTTTTTGGTGGCGATTTTTTTCCCCCCCAAAGCCATTTCAAATCGACTTAAACACTTATCTGGCGAAACAAAATATGAAATAAACACACAGACGCAGGTGTTTGGATTCAGGTGTTTACAGGTACACCATCTTGAGCTGCAGGTGTGAACATAATGCATCATGTATTAATTAGTACTATAATGCTTTTCAGTGACGTTGTTATATATGAATGTGTTGTTGCTGTAGTTTCCTGTCTTTTTCTCTCTTTCTGCAGGTGTAGGAGCAGACGTCTTCCTGTATTCTCTTTATCCTTCATCAGCTCTATACTTGCCTCCCTCTATCCCATTTCAACTTTTAGCCCCACCTTCTGTTGTTTTTTCTGTTTTGTCCCCTTTTTTTTATGCATATATAATCATAATAATATTAATCAGGAGGAGCATTGTAGCGAAAGCTGTAATGAACATGACAAACTCAATGCTACGACGGGTCAAATCTGGAATCAGTGTGAAAAAAGAAATCTATTCTATTTATACAGTTATCATCAAATGCAGACGGTGCTATTCTTTTTATATAAATTGTTTAACAGTGTGTAAACGGGTAGTTTTAGTGATAAATACATCCCCCCCACGACCGGCCCTTTGAAAACATTCATAATCTTTACATGACCCAAAATAAAAATGAGTTTTACACCCTGCTGCAAAGCTTCTCTTGTGAAAGTAAACACTGTTGGACACTACTTGTTAAATAATAATAATAATAATAAAATTAAAATAAAAATTTAAAAAAACTTGAATGAACTGCAAAATGTCTTAAGTGAGCTGAACAAATGCAAGTAAAAATGGGATATTTTTCATTCAGTGACATATGTCACTCAAAGCAACACATGATGTTATTTTGTATCCGTTTTCTTTAATTCAGAGTAACTCTTGGCTCATCATCCCAACAGTCAAAACTATCGAAAGTTTCCGAAAACCCCGGCACATCTTACCGTTAATCAGCTGAGCCACCTGAACTTTCTGGCAGTGTTTCTCTCATTAACAAAGTAACCCATGACAATGTTACAGACCCAAGCTTAGGCCTGCCTCGTTAGGGGGAACGTTGGTGGATAGAAGGACTGAAAATGATCAGGCTACTCTGGACAAAAGGATCACGCTTAATGACTTCCCTTTTGTTTCCACCAACCATGCAGCTCAGGCCGAAGACTCCCTCGCTCTTCACTGAGATAAAGACTCAGGTTTGGTCCTTCGGGATCAAGCAGTAAAAGCTGGGGCTCACTAGAACTTTTCCTGGTACGGCAGGCGATCTCAATCCCTTGCAAACCAATGGACAATTTCAGTGACCAGTACTAAAAGATATTAAGCTAGTTACTTGATAGCGTAAGTAATATTTGATCAAAAATAAAGACTAAACTTTAAACTGTGTGATACTCAAGGCAGTCTTCTGACAGAAATAATTTGGTAAATGTCTGTTCAAAAGCATGACTCGAAGTTCTCCACTGCATGGCTAAGCAGTAATGGCCTCCTTCCTTACTGGACCTACACCTTACTGGGTACATGGGGATCCTTATTGAACAAAATATTTACTGTAAAAGAAAACAGCTAATCTCTCTGAACAGTAACTGGGAGGCTTTAGTTTAAATGTGGAGATCAAGAAACCTTGAGACTTATGGAAACAGAAGACTGGCTAGATTGGTTACTGATTTGTTATAGATTTTCTCTATGAAAGCCATAACCTTCCTTTTTACTTGAAATTTTTCGTCCTGAGATTTGTGTACATCAAGGATTGAGTCAGAGGACTTTAGTTGTTCAATGATAAAATTAACAAAATTTCTCTAATAACAGTGATTTGTAGTCTCATTGAAGGAAATGCTTCAGGGTGTATCTAGTGGGGAAACCGTACAAGTCCTGGAAAGAAATTTTGTCGGGCCATGAGAAATACCTCTGTATCTCATAGAAACACCCATACTTTACGTCTGAAGTTTGGAAAAACTTTGGTAAAAACATCCAAATTAATTTAAATATTAGGCTTAAGGTAGAGGTATGCAAATTCCTTGATAAGCCGATCCTTAAATCAATGCTAGTACATTTACTGAGTGCATTAGCTTCGAATCTAAATCACCACCTTGAACATGCCAATCTGCAACAGCCCCAATTCCCTTTGCCACAAAAAACTCACATAGCCTTGAAAGCATGGGATGCTTTACACATCTATCAAGCCATCAGAACGTCAGAAGATTAAAGTAACCAACCAGAAATTGGCGTGTTCTTACATTCGGGGTGACTTTGTAACTAGTTTGAAGGGACAACAAACAACATGATCATCATCATCACCACCAGAGACCCAAAAGCCCCAGGAAGTAAGAGTGGGCTCATTATGACATTATGTCTAACCCTACCTTCTTGTTTCATGTTGGGTAATATAAAGCAATTTTGTCACCCTGCTCCTGTCCTTGTTCTTTTTTTTTTTTGCTGGGGAGTCTTTGAAGATCTGAAACGGCATCAAAGTGGACCGTGGTGGACAAATTGGTGGCATCTGGACACCTTCCGTCATTCACAAAAAAAAGAGATTTTATTTATGGACGGCTGTGCTTGATGCAGTATTCTGAGCATCGTCAGTTCTGAAAAAAACATATTCAGGTTTTCTAAAGGCATTAAAAAAAAAAAAAAAACATTTAATGAGGCTTATTCCAGCTCCTTCCTTTACTGACAATGACCTTCTATTTGCAAACACACAAAAAATAATTCAAGATTTTTGGTCTGGTTTCTAGAGGAAATATCTTAGTACACTGGAAATAAGCCAAAACTATATTACAAGTAACTTTTCAACAAGAAATAGGAGCTTGTTTTAAGTCAATAATGCCTTAATATAGTTGACAAAGTTCTAGTTTTAGATTATTTCACTTCTGATAAGACATTTTCCTATGTTTCCCATGAAGGCATCAAATATCATATTTTGAGTTCTCAGGGTAACATAGTCAACCAGCTGATAACTATGATTAAAAATTAAAACATTTTTGAGATTCTGCTAATGTTGAAAAAACACAAGTCTGCAATTGCATTGTTTGCTTTATAGAAGAAGCAATATTAAATCACATGTGAAAAGGTTCGTCCCCCTAACATTTCCTGTAGTCGTCTTGGTCTTTTCCATCAGTAATAACACCCTGCTGTTGGTCATGTGACTCGTCTTTCTATTGCAGTTTTGCGAAAAACACAAATTTTGACACAGCTGAAAAACCACTTCATCATCCGAGCACAAAAACATTTTATCAAAAAGCTTTTTCCATCGACTGACATTGCTGTGTTATCATTAATCAAATTTATTTTTGTACGAAACTGTACTTTTGAACAATTTGCACAGTTATATAGTTAATGTCAGTGAGACATTTACAAATCACATTTTGTCTATAATATGCCAGCATGAACCTCGAGTGACTGCATGTAATTCACATCTGTCACCTACGTTTAAAGTCATAAGAAAATGAAAATAAAAAGGACTGCTATGGTAAATATGATTATTTTTGATTTGTTAAATAGAAAAAATGGATCTCCGAGTAAGTCCTTTGTTCTTAAAAAAACTGTTAAAACAAGTTTATGGATCAAATTCAAAATTACGATTTTTGTTCTGAAAGCTTTTTCCTTTCCACATGCTGCCTTTTCAGGAATGCTCATTTATGTTTTAGGTTCCGAGACCCTCTCTATGAATATTCGCTGATCTGTAATTGCTGGAGGAAAGAAAAGAAAAAAAATCTCAGAAACACGTCCTCTGTCAGTAACAACTCTTTCATCCCTCCCGCCCAGTGGGATGCTCTGTTCCTGCAGCTATTACTATAAATTTATTATTTAAGTGAATAGCTATCAGCAATGAGCCGAGCAATTTACTTGTCAAAATACGCTGCCTGTATGGTCTGAAAAATGACTTGTGGGAGCTCAGGCCCGGGCTGAGCGAGGGAAGGAGAAGGAAGCATCTGCTAAATTATGAATGTTGGTCTGAGGTTGCAACTTGTGCTGAGTGATGAAGTGCAAACCCGAACACGGGGAAGCACAGGTAAGAGCAGAACGAAGAAAAAAAACAGATTCATATGGAGAATTAAACTGATAACACAAAGACAGCTTTTGAGTTGGAACAAAAGCTTTGGAAAGCAAACCAGTAGCCTAGTAGAAACAACCAATCAGAGCTTGGAGGTGGTTCTTAGCGCTGCTAATCACAATTGTGTGGCTACTTGCTCAGGCTAGTTAGTAAGGCCGCTGATGATGTTTTTCCTGTAATGATAAGTTGCTTTTTTTCAAATCACATTGAGTATCGAGTACACAAGTTTTATAGGCAGCGCTAAGCCCCTCCTCCTGGCTCTGATTGGTTGATTTTGAAACCAATCAGAGCCAGTGGTGTATTTCTTCAGATGACAACAATAGCTCAGGAAGGAGGTGGAGAAGGTTGATCTTTTCACAGATTGTCCGTCTCAACTTACTGTCATGACGAGAGTAAAAAAAAACCACATTCTTTATAATAGTTACATACAGCAGGTCTAATCATTTTTTGATTATGTGAAATATAAATGTGGCAAAATGATAAAACCGGGATGGTTGGGGGTAAATACTTGTTCACAGCTCTGTAAAAGAAGAAAGCCGCCTCAGGACAGACAGAACACCAGAAAACTGGGCCACTGAAATCAGTACATTTCCCAGGCTCGTTCTTATCCTACTTTAAGCTCTCCTGACTTCATCACCTCGCGTGCTTTTCGAAGAACTAAATAAACTCTTTCCAGCTAGCCAAACAGGAAAGATGGATTCTCTAACAGAAAATCATCATGACCTATACTGAAAGGAAAGTAGAGTCTAATGAAGCTTTTATTTTTTCCCCCACCCTGTATCTATCAGGTCTTAATGCTAATCTACCTCTTCTTGTTACATCAGCTTTTCCCCTCTCAACACTTCTCTTATTTTTGCTGAAGCAGCTTTGATCCTCCGCGGGACCCGGTGATCTCCGCCGCATTGGTTAAGTGCTTAGGCTGGATTAGGAGGAATGGATAAGCGATGGTGGGACATGGCCCCCATCCACGCTTCCTGGAATAACGCACCCTGTAGGGAAAAAAGCAACACCCGGCCGTGCAGACTGACAGCTAACAGCTCAGTGCGCTAATGCCAAAGATTAATCTCGTCTACTATCTAGTTAAATGTGTTTCCTCCTTTCCCTCCCCTCCATTTGTTTTGTATTTTTTCCTCCCCCTCCATCATCGACTGTATTTCTTGAGTTTGTGCTACTTCATTTGCAACCTCGCCCTCCTGAGAGCCTCCCTTTAGAGGATTAAAACAGCTCTAATGTGATTCATGAGATATATCGAACTCATCCCCTGCTGGTTGGAGAATAACACCGTGCTTCCCGAGAGAGTCTTAAAGAGAGAGAGAGAAAAACTACATTATTTAATGGAGTCCTTGTTTCTGCGTTGGTGAGGTGCTGGCCGGGCTGCGGCTGCCTAAATGAGGACTGTCGTTTGGTCCCTAGTGGGGACGTCTTCTCTGTGGCGGCGCACGTGTTGGTGGCTGCTGCTGTACCCACTCGGGAGAAAAGGGCCGCCGCATTCCTCCGAGCAAATCTAACACAAATCAAAGAACCTCTCAAAGTTAAACAAATCGCCCCCCAGGGGAGTGTTGTCCTTTCACATTTGGCTTCTACTCTAAGAACACAGAAATATGAGGAGACCGCCTGAGCGGCAGAGCAGCGCGCAGCAAAGTGAAAAAAAAAGTTGTTGGGCAATAAGTGAACACCCTTGATGTGAAGTTTTCTTTTTCCTTTTTGCTATGAGCAACAATGTTGTTGTTGTTGTTATGTAAAGTCAACTTTTTTGAGCTTTACGTCACGCTACTACGTTATTCCCTCATCAGAAACCTACCTGGAATGTTTGAGAGGTCTTTTAGTCTCCCGTGGCAAAAAAGTCTCCAGGTGCAAAACACCTGAGTTGACGTAGCACCGTCTTTGTGACGCAGCTGCAGTTTCCAGGCTTCCCAACTTCCGCATGAAAGAGCAACTCTCATACGCAACTCCCCCACTCAGCTCCTTCAGACTAGCCAGCAGCAATTAGCAAACGCCTGGCGGAACTGGGCGTCAGGTGAGCTCATTGTACAACGAGCTACTTCTCAGTACAACGTTGGTAAAAACGTGGGTTCGTTGTCATAGGTACACAATGAAACTGAACAACATGCAACACTATCCTTCACCAGTCAACACCAGTTCTTTCAGCTCTGGTGTTGATTCCAGATAGAGGTGAGTATTATTAAGTAACTAAATGCATTATTTCCAAATCAGCAGCATGGCTTATTTAATAAGCTGCAACTGCTTGTTTTGCAGTGAAGCAACTTGGTTTTTATATTCTTAACGACATGATCAGACAATCTTATCTGAAAATGTTTTAGGAGGGAAATAAATATAGTACTTAAGTAGCCTGGATGCATCATAGTGTTTAATTAGCCGTTATTCATTGGAGTCAACGGCGTTTTGATTTTGTGAATGCATACAGTGATGTTGCATCACCAATAAATTTGGGCGGCATTAATATGCACACATATAATTACATACAACTCAACTTTAAAACTTACTTCAAGATAAAGTCTACTGCTGGTGCACAATGTATTTCATATTTTGAGTTCCAGGAAGCGCAGTTAAGCTTCAAGAAAAGGAAAAACTAAGAAATCCCAAGCTTTATGGACTTATTTTTTGTAAAAGTTGTTAAGAAGCCTGAAAAACGTGCACATCGAGGCCACGAGTAGCAGCCATCTGCCTCGCTGGTGTGAGTCGTAAAACGTGCCACCGGCGGGTTTTTACGGTTTGCAGCATCATGTAGGTGGAGAGTGAGTCATCGAACTGAAACGGAAAAATTAAAATAAGTTTGCACTTTTAACATCGAAGCAAAAAAATATAAAAAATGTATAATTACCAACCGTCAGGTAAAATGTGGGCAGGATGAACTAACAGATGTTTCTTGTGCAGCAGATGTTGGCTCACATAAAAAAAAAAAAAAAAAAACATAAAAACTCAAAACACTATCAATTGTAGAATTTTAATGCACCGCGCCGTCTGTAGCGTATCTTTTTCCATCTTCTTTTTCCAGAGGAAAGTACACAGCAATCAGCCGCGCCACATCCATTGAGTAGAAATTACAGGATCAATACCACTTTCACTTTAGCCTTAAACAACTGAAATGAAGCCTGGAGCTCATGCCGTAATAAATCATATGCCACAGTGAATCAATGAAATTGCTAGATCCACATGCTCCGAGTGATCATTAGACTGAATGAGGATACTTATGTCTAACAGCACCTTAGTTAATAGCTCCAGAAGCCCTCAGAGCACAGTTGTTTCAGACAAAAGAGGTAGTTTTTTTTTTTTTTTCTAAGGTACAGCGGCGAAGCTGCAATGAAGACGTTATTCTGACGTTTCTTTTTCAGACGGGGCAGAGCTGATCCTCTGATGAGGAGATAAACGCTAGAGATTTATATGAGGCTAATGGATGCCAGACTGTTAGTGTGACCACTTAATGCGTGGCTCGTGTTGAATTCATTATTAAAAATTACAAGTTAATGTGACGTGCATTAATGTCACATTTTAAATCTGATGTACAGCTCAGGTCTGAACTCCACGTACGAAATATAAGTCGATTTAAAATGTATTATACCTTCTTTTTTTTTTTTTTATCCATTCCTGTTGAATATTATACACACAGTTGAACCCCTACTTGTTACTGACTCAACTTTGAAACTTGGCTCACTTCAAGTTCACGGACATCAGCTCTGGTTGCCAAACGCCAGTCTGTTCATGTTCTCTGAAACAATATCTCTAGACATGGTGAACTATTTGATTTTGTAGATCTTAAAATCTTAGTAAACTGTCTCTGAACTAGTTGATGATTTATGTGACACAACTCATTAACCTATAGCAGAAAACCCGAGGGATCTGCTTTGGTCTTTGCTGTATTTTTAAATCAGCTGGGACAGTGCCTAACTCTAAGGGTACATTCACACCAGCCTTGTTTAGTCCACTTTAATCAAGTTCTAGGTTGTTTGCATTAAAAAGTCCAGTTCATTTGAGGAGGTGTTAATGCATAATCGAACTCTGATGCGGACCAAAAAACAAAAACCTAATTCTCAGTTGGGACTTTGGTCACCAATCAAACCAAGTCTAACTGGACTATCAGCCAGATTTACGTTTACATGCCGACGACAGAGTTATTTGAATAGTGACACCTTCCTTAAGTAAATGTTTGAAGACTTTATGGAACATTTACTGAAGCAATCTCTGCTGAAAGTGAAACTGGTTGTAGTACAAAGAAAAAGTTATGACTTTAACTCATTGTTGTGTTGAGAGAAGTGGTGATTTTCATTTGTTCAGCAGCAAGCTGAATACTGATTGCACTCTTTGGTCTTGGCCTTTGTTGGATAAAACAGTGTAGAATGACTTTGTGGTCCCAACATCATGGACAATGTGAGTGCTTGAATTTTTTTTTTTTTTTTTTTTGCAGTTGTATTGCCATTTTGTCACAGTCTCTGAGTTTTTTCACTATCAGTTGACTCAACACTTCCTTGATCTCTTGAAGAAACATTTTAATAACAAAATTAATTTCTTTGATTCTGAGTTTTAGTATGATAACTAGACACTTTTTATACAGCCAATCAGATACAGTTGTCCCAACAAAACAGGGTTTTTCCAAGATAATTTTTTTTAAATAAACATAATTTTAAACCTTTTGAAACATACCCAGACTTTCCAAACTAGCCAGTTCTTAAAATTGTACATTCATCCATTCATTTATTCTGCCATCAATCAAATTTTCTCTTTTGTGCTATAAGTTTGGTGTGATATTTATGAATTATTGGCTTCAGTCAAACTCCTATCATGTCTTGCTGAAAAGTTACGTGTTAGTACGCTAAAAATGAGACAAGAAAACAGACCAAATTTCTTCCGTAAGATTTAGTGTTGTAACAAAGTTTTTAGTTATGAAACAGTAAGGCAATGAAAACTCCTGAGATCTTTTTTGGTGAGCACGCCTGTTCCTCTTCAGAGAGAAAGGAAGCAAAATTAACTCTCTTCACCTCCGTCCTTCTTCCCTTCCTTCCCTCAGTATAACAATGATTGATCTCTGAATCGGTGATAAGAAGCATTTCTCCATCATGCGCTTCCTGCCACTTCCGCCCCACGTTCCCTGAGCTGTCGTAACGGGCCGGTCTGAGAGGCCCACGATAACGACAGACCTGGGATGCAGAGGTAAATCAATCTCAGCAAAGGGGTAGGCACAAGGACTCATTCCCAGGATTGGCACATTCCTTCTTTCTTGTATCAGCTGATGGTCCTCATACAAGTCGGTTCAAATATCTACATGATATGCATGTCAGGATGAAGCGCCTCAACATAAAGCTCTGTTTGTGTCTAATTTCAAACAAACCGTTTTAGCACAAAGACCTCATAACCCTAGCCTGCATGGTTAACATGTCCGCTCCTATGATACATATTAGCGGACATTTGGAGAATTCCTTTCCAAAATAATATTGTCTAAAATGGTATAATGTTTGCAGAAACTCTTAATTGAAGTAATAGAGTGGTTGTTGTAAGCTGCGTTTCCACTGACCTCAATATCGTGGAAATTGGAATCACATAAATAAAGTTTCTTAATGGAAACGCACCGATTTCAAAGAAACTAAGTTTTCACTAAAAGTTTTTGCCACTTAGATTAGGTGGTTTTTCAGACGTCAAAATAAATGTAATTCACAAAACTGCAATGGAAACACTTTATTTTTTTGGCATCACACGAAACATGCGATCAAAAACCAGATGTTGCTCGTGGTGAAAAAGACGAAGAGGACAGGAAGTGGTAGGAGGATGTTGGCGCGGCGCGTTTCTTAAAGACTTATTGCGTGAACAAACTTGTTGCCAAGATTTCAACCGTGTTACTTATTCAACGGAAACGCCGCCATTACGAAATTGTGTTTCTTTGACATCAACAGAATATCAACAAAAGTTTGTGGACATCTGTAGTGTAAACGCAGCCACTGTCTGCTTTTTAGAAGGAGGAGAGAACAAATAGTCATTTCCTAAGAAATCATAGCAGCTTTTGTAAACCTTGTAGTTCTGGATGTACAAATGATTTACAGTCTCTACGTTTCTGTAAAAAACCTCTTTCTTTATCTATATAAACAACAATCAAAATGTTCTTAATCTGATCTGTTGTGTTTTTCTGCTTGAAAATAGCATAATTGTATGTGTGCATCTTGCAAAACTTTGTTGCAAAATCAGTTTTTCCATCGACTGAATCAGGGTTTTTTTTTTTTTAACAGTATGAGTTTCTCAGTCCTTACAATGACGTTTACATAGAAAGAAAGACTGTATTGGTTGCTACGTCTTCCTTCTGTGTCCTGTATCTTGTCCAGCATGATGTTCTCAGATCTCCACAGACAGGGTGTCAGGTTGGGAACAGAAACATACATACATAAAACAAAGAAAACAACACAAAGAAAACGTGAAAAGTTCAACAGACTGTGGTCTCTTTCACTGTAAGTAATGGCGGGATTAAATCCACAAAACAAATATATTCATTATGTTTATTTGGTCCATTTATAGGGTTTCAGCAGTCAGAGTTAATTAAGCTGGTTGTTTATTTTTGGAACTATATTTAGACTCGCTTCGTTCCCTGGATACAGTGTGGCCAGAAAAGCTGAAAACATACAAATAAAATAAAATGTTTTTCAGCCTTGAAATTATCATCTTATTTTTTTGTTCACTGCAAGAAGAAGAAGAAGTATCTCCTGTTATTATTTGTCTAATTTTATCTTTTAATTTACGTGCGTCACACATTTATTTAAATTTACCAAGCATGTGGGAATATGGGCTAAAGTTTGACTCATTTTACACGTTGCTGCATCCTTTAGCTTATCACAGCTTATACACACCATGTGTGAGTGTGTGTGTGCTTGTGATGGTGTTGCTCGGACAGGTCACCCATCCTGACGTCCGTCATTCAGCTACAGAGACGAGATCTCAGCAGGAAGAGGGGCGTAATTAGACCCTGTCCTTGTGTTTGATTAGAGTCTTGTTCCCACATAAAGCCCACCTAGAGGGAGGCTTTCTCTGCTCTTCTATGTCTGCCTGATGATCTGAGCTAAATCCCTGAAAGCGGCGTTCCTTCGTTTTTCCACTCCCTGAACTCCACGCAGCTAAAATACACTTAACATATTGCAGGTTTGCAGCTGTTCACGTTTCAAACTCACACGTGAATAAGTTTGTCCACAGATGTTTCCAGTTTAAAGGTTTCAAACCTAAAAAGGCGCGTTCACGTTCAAGATTGAATTATTAATCAGCATTGATTAATAATGACAAATTAAAATGACAAATGCCACCATGTTTAGTGGTAAATTCCAACAGGACATTTTGAAATGACCTAAAAAAAAAAAAAGCAGCTAAATAAGGTGTTTCTGATCACTGCTGTAAAATCTGGCTTAGTAATCTGCAGTTGTTGGGTTTAGTTTTATGGCTTTAAGTCTTTGATTCAATGCCCCTAACATGACAGAGAGGCACTACAGGAACAAATAAAGGCCAAGAAGGCTTCATCTGTCAACTGGTTCATTTCCAAATGACCAGGAATGCCATTTAGTGTAAATAAAGAAAAGGTTGAGAGCTTCTCAGTCATTATGAAATTGATCTTTGTTATCATAAAAGTCAATAAGTTATTTATCAGTAACTCCCAAAGACCTTTAGCAAACCCAACTTGTAACTTTAATTTCAATATGCCAATCAATATGCAATTCCCACGTAAATATCACATTGATTTGTTGCGTAAGCAAACCATTAAATACCAACGAAATATGTATCCTTAGTATTTTGAGTTTAAGAATTTATTGAAGCCAGCTCTACAAATACTTTCCAGCATTCAACTTATTCCGGTTTTTACTCTTCTGGGAAGTCCATCGTGGAAATGAGATAACAAAAAAAAATAAAAAATCAATACTTGATTATTAAATGTATATTTCTTATCTCTGTTTTGACTACCACACCATGATCTTGTTATCTTTAGAGTCATAACCTTGAGAAGGTCACATGGGATTTACAGATGATCGCCGCGAGCAACACTCTCCAGTTCCCGGGAAAATGTGAGCGAAAAGAAGGGACGACTGTCTCTTAACGAATCCAAGAAATTTGGGACAAAGAAAAGCATAACAGAATAATATATATATATATATATATATATATATATATATATATATATATATATATA
>CAEFZY010075911.1:0-80135 GCA_903066815.1 Brachyrhaphis roseni
TAACTTCCTGAATGTTAATTCACATTCGACAGGCACTATGCCATCACTTAGCAACCCCATCTAAGACCAGCCCTGTTACCTAGCAACCCACATAGAGCTGGTTTTACTGCTGTACAATGGCTGCTGGTGTTTTCTTGCAGATTTACAATCCAGAACCACTTACTGCATTCTTGCTGGTTGTGTAGGAGGCTCTACTTCTGCTGGTCAAAGATGTATGGTTGTTGAATTTTGTGTTTCTTTTCAGCCATTTGTGCGAGTGTAAACGTTAAGTTAAAGTGATAAAGGCCCTAAAACAGCTCAGAATAGGCAGAACTGAGTAGACTAAAATCTCTGTAACTAAGAGTGATTTTGTGCATAAAAAAGTAACAAACATGTTTTGTATTGTCCATAGACTTATCCTAACCTGTTCAAGGAAGAGTAATAGGTCATGTTTAAATATTATACCTAATGTGTTGCTGGACTGAACTAAAAACAGTCATATTTTTAAGCATCACTGGATTTTGTGCAGAGAGCAGCTCGGCTCCCTCAGAGTTGTTATGGATTTAATGTCTTGCTCAAGGACATATCTGCGTGGGCAGGTGTTTGCAGGCTTTCTGAACACCAGGCCACCTTTAATTCTATCATCATTATTCTGACAGCGGGAGCTGGCTGAAAATCTCACTTCCTCCAGCTTGTTACAGTTGTGGATGAGGGCAGACAGGAAGCTTGGAGTTCAAATACTGACCGACAGGATCCGGTCGCCCCTCCGCAGCTCGCCGCTCAGGTCAGCCGGCCCTCCAGCCAGGATGAAGGAGACAAAAATCCCCTCTCCATCCTCCCCGCCGACGATGTTGAAGCCCAATCCGGTGGAGCCCTTGTGCAACACCACCTTCCTCGGCTCCCTGCCAAAGAGAAAGAGACAGTGGGAGGGTGAAGGACAGGATAGAGTAAATAGACAGAAGATACCACAGGAGATCAATATATGCAGGGTGTTTTCAAACAACAGCCATCTTTGTTTCGACTGTGCATGATACCAAAATGTTTAGAACACTCAATACTGGATCTACTGGCAGATCCCTCAATCTGGAGCCTTTATTTGTATTGGGAATGCTGTAAACAGAACATTTAAATGATTGGGGTGGAGGGCACCACACACTGACAGAAGGCAGTGAGTAACTCTGAAACACCCATGCAGCTGTCATTATGCTACAGAAGCATGCAAAGGTCTGGGTGTCCCAAGTCTTTACAGTAGATACTTTTCTCCTCCAAAATACATTAAACACATGTTTGATTTCTCACAAAAAAGCAAAGTTTGACCAGTGAGCAGCTGAAAATTTACACTGTTCAAAAAACAAAAAATTTTTCTTCCATCTTCTGACATTAAATCAGACAAGTTTTACAGTTTTAGATCAGTTTGCATTGACAAACTAGTTTAGTTGAGGAATATCCTTATACTCAAATTATTATATGTATTGATAACACTTGAGTTAAATGGATGTATTTTCAAGTGACACCTAAAAGTTGCTGTTTCCTTGTAGAACCTCATGGAGAACTGTAGAAATCAGCCAAAATATCAGGAAGACTCTTATGGACCTTCAAACAATCTAGTTAATCCCTGCATACAATTTCCAGATGTTGCAGTTCAACAGGTTTTGGACTGAAACACGTGAATCTGCTGCAGAACTAAAGCTAAGGACCTTGTAAGGATTCTGGTGAGAAAGCATCATTATGAACAAAGAAAAGAGTCTGGAAGAAAAAGCCAAAAATAAAAATCAGCAAAAAGCCAGATTACAGTTTACTGATGGATTTAGGGGCAAACACTCTAATTTTTGAAGACATATTCAGGAAAAATTAGAATAAAAATGTAGCTTGGAAAGCTAAAAAAAAATTGGGCACAATGCTACTAGAGTTGCTATTGGCTGTTGTTTGAAAGCAGCCAATCTAGAAGCTCCTTTCATTTTCCTTGGCGCTGATTGGCTGTTTCTTCATGAGTGGAGATACGGGAGATGTTAGCTTCTACAGTTGTGTTAAGATGCTTTCCACTGTGCATATTAATGCATATTAAGGAATATTTGGTGTTTGAGAATTAGCAGGTATACATGTTTTTAAAGATTTTAGCTATTCATGGCCCCTATGGTCACTAACCCATGTGCATTCTGGGAAATAGTTTAGATTTCTAAATTTAAAGAAAGCAAACAATGTATCTAAACTTCTCTATTCACTTTGGCATTCAACTATTAGAAATAGCTAGTCAGGTTATTTAATCCCAAATCATTTAAAACTGCAAGTTTAATCAGAGTTAATGTCAGACTGAAGAAAAACGTGTTTAAATCTTTTTATGAATAGTTAAGTATTTGGTAGTTCTTTAAGACTGACTTCTTTACAGTGATTAAATGAAGAAGCCACTTTGAAAACATGTTAAAAATGTTTTCCAAAAAAAGCAAACCCCTCCTTATATATACTGTATAAATATATTGTATGTGCCTAAACATGTACGGTAAATGCATTTTCAGATATTCCCTCAGTAAAGACAGCAAAAGGAGTCAAAATGAGGCTTAGACATTCAGGTAAATCATTGACTGCAAAAGATTCACCAGCCAGTGTGTTGGTGGCACACTCTTCCTCTTTGCATCACTGTTTGCACAAATATGAGTCATCAGAAGTCAAACATTTATGACTCCTCACAACGTCGACTTCAGATTTTGGTAAAACTTTCGCTAAAGAGGACAGCTTGTTAAAGTGTTAACGTGGTTCCAGTCCAAAACTCCTGCTGCTGTTAGAGATGGTTCTTAACTGGTCCTGTGGAACCATGGTGACAGATCCAGTTCAGTGCCTTACATTATTCAAAATGCATCTTCAGTGAATGTTTGATCATATTTCTATTTCTGTAGAGGATCATAGTGCAGAGAAACTACCAAAATAATTGTATTTCTCAATTTATTCTTGAAAATACAGTTTAAAAACAGCTGCTGCACTAAACTCCAATCAAAATTGATAACATCATAAACAAAACAAAGGAGGATGCTGGATTTAGGAATGTTGGAAGCCTTTTAGAAATCTCAGGACTCAAGTTTAGTATCTAGATTCTACAGCAAATACACACTGTTGTTTTATTAATGCTGTGTTAACGTGCTGAGATTATGAAGTTCAAACTATGAAATTCTTTCACCTTTACTTTAAAAAAATTATAAAAAAAGAAAAATGATGTTGCCTTTCCTCATTCTGTATAAATAATTAATGCTTACTATCCTATAACACTGTTTTTTAAAGCTGTTTCATGTCTTCTTATAGTCCTTAAAGGGAAGGCTAAAGAGTTTAATGTCACCAGGCTAAAAAATAAAAACTAACATAAAATTGGCAGGTAAGAGTCTTAAAATAAATAAACATCAGAAATCATCCACAAAAAATTCAACACTGGTGCTAAACCTGTACTAACACCTGTTTAGTACTGGTCATAAATCTGGACAGATGTAAAAAGCAAGCAAATGTCTGACAAAGAATGATACTGAGTGATAATGAGACCATCATGAAAATGTTTCCAGTCTGGAAAATAAATAAAAACTTGGAAAAAAAGGATAGTAATATATAAAGGAAGTGTTATTTAAAGTTGGCTATGAAAGATGTGTAATTTTTTGATTAAACTATTCTTTTCTATTATGTCTTATTAGTGACTTACAGTACATTTGACAGGTTGCACTGTTCACTACATCAGCAGTAACACCACTAGGTCCAAAGAGCTGTTATCTATTGATAGCAGCACTTTCTGCCTATGCATGGAAATGTTCACATGCGTACACACACACACAAGCATGCAGTGAAATCAGAGCACGACAATAGGCCACTACCCAAAGCTCTCCTTTAGCCTCTATGACTCATCCTCCAGCAGGCTGCCTCAGCTTTAAGATGCGGGAGAGGCCAAACCACCGCTTCAGTACAGCAAAATCACACGCCACACATGAAAATGCAGACTCTGGGAAACCTAACAGTTCCCTCTCTCACACACACACACACATGCATATATACACTTTCAAAAGATATCAACATTAACATCCACCGCTATGCACAAAAACACACACAATTTCCTCTCAACAGAAAAGACGGCATGTCTCCCATTAGTGGTCTTCCCAGCCTGCGGTCTACAGGAACAATTACATCTAATTTCCTAATGGCTGCGCTCAGACTCCAAGTTAAGGCAGCTTTTCCTGTTGAACAGCAGCTCAGAAAGCAGTTCAGAATCTGAGGTTTATCTTCACAGTGACTGACTGGGAAGAAAAACTCTTAAAGGTGACCTATTAAACATGTAACAGCCTTAAAGAAGTTAGGAAACAAAATATTTATTTCCACAAAATTATTCATAGACAATAAAATTTCTGTGTTGTCATTTTAAATTCTAATAAGCTGCTGCTGGCCAAACTTAACTTTTACACTCACACTTGACAGATTTGCAATTATATGGCCATATATCTTTGAAAAGCAGAAGTGGAGTCCCTTGTACAACCAATATGAATGCAGCACATGGTTTCAAGATGGTAAGTCAACAACAAAATACTTGTTCTTTCCAGTAGTCATACTGGAAAAACAGCAGTAAAACCAGTTGACCAAATGTGATGGAGATCGGAAAAGAGTAGACAGTTTTCCGTCGACTGCGACTCAACAATCGGGAGGTTTTTGAAATGTTCCAGACACCAAAAAACATAAACTAATTTCCAAAAAATGGCCGAATGGGTTTTTTAAAGCAGAATTACAAAAATGTGTAAAATGTGAATTTTGCATCTTACGTCCCCTTTCAATAGCTGAACTAGGAGACTGGAGGAGATTATAACAATACAACTGTACCTACAACCAAAAGACAAGAGAAATGTGGTAAACAGAGAGAAAAAGCTTTAAAGATGATTTCTTTGATGCCTTTTAGTTGCCCTAAAACCAACGGTATGGATGACAGTGTTTAATGCTGGTCTTAAGGCTTTCCACAGCTTCAAAAAAAATATCTGTAAACAAAAAACAGTGAGCAGCTAATGCCATTAAATATGCTAAAACAGCCGACTTGCCTTCGGTTAACTTGGACTTAAAATAACCCCACTTTCCATTTTGAGCTTTTCATCTCAGCTTCAAAGGCACGCAGATCTCCATGGTTACCTTAGGATCCATATCCGGTGTGTGCTTCTGAAAGAGCATTTCCCCACTGCGTGTTGAGGCAGCCTCTTCATCAGCGACATGGAGGATGAAATGTTCACCGTGAACATCTCGGACACGGCGTTGCTCCGGTGGCCGCTCTCAGACTCTGACCCTCCACACAGAGGAGGTCCACACATTTAGAAGCTCTTTTCTGGGGCCTCCTTCCCCCTATCTCATCCTGGTGTGCTGTGATGAGAAACAGCTCAGAGGCAGGTCGCCATAGTTCACCCCAATGCTCCACATCCAGCAAGTTTTTATCTGTTTTGTAGAAACTGGAAGAAGATTCCAGCTCAGATTTAATCTCTTATCAAGCTGCGCTGTTTCTGCTGTGATGCGTTGGTGGCTTCAGGTCTCTGCAGAGCGGCAGACCAGCATTCCTGACTGTCAGCTCACCCCTCCAGAGACTAGACAGATAGATTCCCATGGACTCTGTGATAACTTGCAGAAGGTTGAGCGGGCTGAGGTACGCGTGGATGACCTTTCGTCATGTCCAAGCCTTTGATTTGCTGATCTTATAATCAATGACCTGACTGACTGCTGGTCAGCAGCAAAGATTTCCCAACAGCAGGATAATCTTTAGACTACTGTGAAATATTTCAGCAGATAAGATCACCTTATCTGAGGAAGAATGCGTTTCTGTTTGTCTTGTTTATGAGTTTATAATTAAAGCTGTGAACTTTAACATGCGATTAATCTAAATAGTTTAACACATTAATATTACAGAATGCTACAATGGGACATACTAAGAAAACATTACAATCCAGAGATTATACATTCTACTTATTATTAAACATGGAGAACCAATATGTAGTTTTATACATTTACCTTTTGTAAACTTTCACTATTTCTCTCTTGCTTTTCTTTGATTTTTATTATTCTTTCTCTAACTCACGTAAAGCACTTTCAATTGCCTTGTTGCTGAAAATGTGCTACCGTATGTAAATAAAATTACATTACAAGAATCAAGTCATAATATTACAAAAATAATCTCGTCTGAGAATAAAGGCGATCAATAATACCAGAATAAACTCATACAAGAATAGTCATAATATTAAGAGAATAGTCATAGTATTATGAGAATAATGTCAAAAGAACACGAGAATAAAGATGTAAAAGTATAAAATTTCATATTTTGTGAATGAAGTCATAATATTATGACTTTGATCAACATATTTGATTTGTATTTGCTTGATGATTTTGACAAAATGTAATGTTTGTTGCTTGTTTCATAATTGATGACTGTGCAAACTCGACTTTATTCTCATAATATTATGACTTTATTCCCTCACAACTTTATTTTTGTAAAATCATGACTTTATCCTTACAATTGTATTTTCTCAGCTGGTTTAAATACCCCGTTGTATAATTCAGATTAATCGAAGTACCGAAGTTGACCTAAAAGCCTCTCTTCAGTTGAGGGTTACCTAGTTCAAAGCAGCGTGTTACACGGTCTTGTACTCCGTTCAACAATGTGGTTTTGCAAACGTGCATGAAAAGATGAGTGAGGGGAATCGGACTCATGTGCTCAGTGGCAAATTTCACTTTAAAAAACACAGTGATTAAATCAAGCGCCCTGCATACAGAGAATTATGTCCTGAGTTCAAATCTCGTCCTCGGATCCGTTGCTGCATGTCTTTGTCTACTTCCTGTCATATTACTGTCAAATAAGGTCCACTAGTACCAAACATTCTTAACAAAACAAAACAAAACATGAATGTTTCGATAAAACCAAGGTAACATATACTTACTGCAGCAGGCTATTAACCTTCCACCAAAGCATAACAAACATTTCTAAATGATGTTTGAAATAAAAATATTTTAAACATTCCTGAATGTGATACTTGATTTCAGATAATAAAGAATTTATTTGAAAATGTGCATTTTCACATTTCAGGCATAGTGAGTAATCCCAGTGTGATTAATCGATTGACGGTGCTATTTTTAGTAGAAAATAGCTGTGAATTCTTACTATTTCAAATGCAGCATTAGAGCCTCCACCCTGTACCACAAGACCTGCTTCCCCTCCCCTCCGCCTTTCCATCCATGGCAGGAATGTAAACAGTTGTGGAGCGGCAGAACCCTTTTCTCTTTATAATTCAGAGCCCGCCTCCTCCTCCCCCTGAGCCTCAGTGTGCTGGTTGGCTGAGGCTGCGGCGGCTCCGTCCCCAGGCTGTGAACGGATATCTGGGCAGCAGGGTCCAGCAGGTCAGGCTACCCTGGACGCAGCGCAGTAATTGGCTCTGCTTGGCTGATTAATGGCGGACACTGCGGATGGACGCCATTTCCAGACACTTTATCTCTCCCTTCCTCAAACAGATGACGTATGTACTGTACTGTCTGCGCTTCACTGATTTAATTCCCCCCATACGATTCCTCTTTGCTGCTCTTTTCCTCTAACTTGACAGTGACATATCTGTTCACTACCAAGGTGGAAATTCAAACACTGTGTCACCGTCTGTGACTGAATAGAAAATCAGTGGAGAATGATTAACACCTGTGATGTGTGAATCTGATTTAATTAGTTTTATTTCTGCCTCCTTTTTTGTGTTTTTGCAGCCTTTAAATGTGCAGAGCAAACATCAAAGCGACTCTGTTGGGTGAATTCTTGCACTCACCAGTTGGAGGTTTTTGTGTTTGCAGGAAAAGGGAGTTACTGATTAGATCACCTGCTGCTGCGGGACTCAGGCTTGAAGCACTGTTGTTCAACTGCTGTGCAAAGGATCTATGCATTCACAGCACCTTGCAAAAACGTTGCGTAGCGTAAGAAATCCCAGTAAAACTCATTCAAGTTTGTGATTGTAATATCACATTGCTGTTAAATGTAAGGAAAATAATATGTTTTCAACATGTCTTACTAATACCTCTTGTTTTATTGGGTGTACATTGGCAAGGAGTTGGTAATTATTCTGATGCTGTATGTCCGGTTGTTATTTACAATTATCATTATTACTATTATTATTATTAGATTTTCTTGTCTTGTTATGAGAGTTAGTTTGTAATAATTGTGTTTATTTATCTGTTTGTTCAGGACACTATAATAATATTTCAAAGTTCTTTCAAACTTTAGGAGGATCCTCTCCCTGTTATTATAATTCTGGTTTTATTTTACGAGTCGCCTTTGTGTCACAGACCGAACAGAAGCCTCAAACCAATGGGGCAGCATGACGGATAAGAGTCCAGGCATTCAAAGTTTCCAAAATATTTGTAGACAGAATCTGCTGTGGAGCTCGGTAGTATTTGCAGAGGGGAGCTGCTTGTTTAGCGATAGTTAACAAAGATATATTTTAAACACACGTTATCTCCCGTCAGCCCAATGCGGACAGAAACCAGAAAGGGGCTAATATCAGATGGAGAACTGCGAGGGGGACGTGCAGCCAGGAAAAAGGCCGAAACAACCTCGAGGTTCAAAATCCTCAAGTAAAAAGTACTCAGAGGACAGGAAAATAATAATAATTAAAAAAAAACTAACATAAAATTGTCAGATTTTTTTTGTTTAGTTTGGTTTGTATTGTAGATAAAGGATGTTACTCATCATAGATCCAAAACTTTAAAATGATTTTGCTGTGGTAAAACAAAGGGGTCTAATTTTCAAATTCTTTTGAGCTTGATTGAACAAACATACTTTGACCTATAAGAACAAGATTTGAGTCACTTTCTTTCAAAATGGTTCTATATTTAGCCAAGTATAATAAGTTAAATAAAATTTGGATGTTAATCATTTCATTTATCATTTATCGTGATGCATTTCTTGTCATGATAAGAATTTTGATTTGGGTGCAGCAAAGTTATTTTTTCAGGAAAAGTCTCTGGATAAATGTGTATCTACATTAAGGGTGGGTGATATGGACTTAAAATTTTATCTCTATAGTTTGTGGTAACAATTAAGATTATGAAAAAAAAAAATCTATTCCTTATTTATTAAGAAACTGTATGGTTGTGACAGCATAGCACAGCATTAATAACACCACAAACACAAACATTGTTCTTGAAGAACATTTCTGTTTTAAATAGGCTTCTTCAGGATGCCAATGAGTTAAAAAAAGTGTGATTTATATCACTAAACTGCACACAGTAACAACATTTAATCATATTTTCAAATGTACTTATATTTATTGAAGCTCTTGTGGAACAAACAGAGAAAATAGTAAAAATAATGTAATGTCAGTTTAGTTTTTTATTCACTATCAATTTATCATGACAACAATAAATTTAACTTTTTTACAAAACCCCACCCCAATTCTACTTATTATGAAGGTTTGGTAATAAAAAGATTAATATTTTGTGTCATTTTCCATTGTAAGAGAATAATATCGGTCATAATTTCACCCTGATTATAAATAAAATATCTCCGTCTGTATTAACCGTCTGTGCTGGACACATCTAATTTGTATTAGTCTTGAACTGCAGTCGCGGGCCAGAGAAAATCACTCCAGGGGCCACAAATGGCCCTCGGGCCACACGTTGGACACCCCTATTCTAAAATAACGGTGCTAGTTGGAGTCAATGGCTGGTAGAAAGGAAATGCAGCCTGCCTGTTAGTCTCATTCAGCAAAGATGCTCATGTGCTGTGACTTGCTGTCAGACGTGACGTCCTCCGAGACGACGCCATGTTTTTTTTTTATCTTGATTGCGCAAAGGTGTGCGGACGGCGGCTGTGTGGGTCGTTCTCATCTGTGCGGCTTATTTACGAGGTGTGCGGTGCGCCGGGTGTATACTTCGGCGAGGCATCTCCCGCTGTCACAACGGCGCACTGCGCTTATCTGCGTGTTTGTCCGTTTGTCAGCACGCTATGAGCAAATGTCTCTGTGTACCGTATGCATGTGTGATTGGAGCTGGCAGCATGGGTGATGAGAGGGGTAAGACCGGAGTGCGTGGCCTGATTTTCCCAGTGTGCTGATGAATCATGACAGCTGCAGGATTGTCTGCTACTGCTGTTCGTCTGCTGGTCTGTACCGGATCAGAGTTTGCATTCATGGTAGCCTCCTAAGTTTTATCCTCACGGATCCTAATCAGAATAATCAGAATTTTCTCTCTGGCTGCTGCGCTATTCTCCATCTCCTCAAACATGCATACTGGAATCAGAGCATGGACTACTCGTTACACAATATAGGCTAAATTTAACACAAGCAATGGCTCATACGGAAACATTCTAGCGTCCATCCATGTGGTGATGCACAATGATCAAGGCTGTGAAAAGAAAATCAAAATGCAGGGGGGCCCTTTTGCACATTTAGTGCTGCCAAACAGAAAATAACCCACAAACCGCTGCCATAAATATAACGAGCAGCACCGAAAGCAGCAAGGTCTGAGATATGGGCTCGGTTTTATCAATGCCTCCTGACAGATGGAGTCGGGCAGCTTGTGGGAGCAGGAAGCCCTTTCGGCTGCGCTCCTGTGGAGATGTGTTTGTGAAGAGCAGGTAGGGCTCCTTTTACACTGAAGCAGAAAGTGTTTGAATTTCAAGAAGGTAGATGTCTTATCTAAAACTTAAAAGGAAAAGAAAGACAACCATAAAAAGCCCAACAGAAATAAATAATAATGATGTAACTTTTAACGCTACATAAGGTTGCCCTTTAACATAACTTCACAAAAATATTAACACCTCATAGAGGAAAATGCATACCCATCCTCTTTGTGATAACAGTTTTGTGTTTTTAAACCTAGAAATTGAAATAAAAGGTTGGCTCTTTAAAAATTACAACAAATTTCCAGGAGTTTTTTTTCTTCAAAAGGTTATATAACATGTGGCTCTAAAGGAATTTTATTTAGCTGCATAAATGGTTTTTTGGAATATAAACATCACAGACTCCTGATAAAGTTTAATATATTCTAATGTATTAGTTTGATATTATTTCTGTAGCCTCTTAACAAGTGAGAAAAGTAACTTCTAGTAACTTGTAGTTTGTAGTACCAGGGAATCTCCCAGTGAATTCTTGCAATTTGGAAGCAGTATAGCATTTTTATAATGTATTTGTAATTGTACCTGGAATCTAAATCTAAAGTTAGAAGCCTTAGACTTTTAGATACATAACACTGAGAATTATAAAATTTTCTTTGACTGTTTTATGGGGTTTTCCTGACTTAGAAGAAGTCATTTAGTTAGAATGTTGACATGGCTTTGACATTCCTCCAGCATAATGAACCAAAATGCATGCCAAAAATGTTCTATCTTCATATTTCCAAAATGTATTGAATGTTCTAAATTACTAGTAAAATGATTGTGGAAGTTAATAATTTTAAACTTCAATTTTTAAAGGTAGTTGACAATACAACAATGTAAAACTGCTGTTAAATGTAAAAATGCAACCATGTCAACCATGTGACATGTATCTTGTCATGAAAAAAAAAGACTAGAAGATGTAAAAATAAAAAAGTGCAACAGGCATCCTGTCTTAGTGTGCATACCCCAAAGTAGGGCACTTTTTAAATCAGTTTCAGTCTTCACCCTGATTAGATACACACCTAACATTGATTATTGCAATTATGTTGTAGCCGTAGTAAAGGTAAGCAGTTTCACTTTAATTTTCCAGACATTTTCTCTTTTGAATCATCTAGCAAAGGCCAGAGGCAGAGTGGTTACAAAGGATGACCTCATTGGACACATCAGTGAGGAAGAAGTCAACACCTTTATAACTTCTGTGCAGAAAGTTAGTCAATTATCAAACCCAAGCTGTTGCAGGCGCTTCAAAAAGTGTTTGATCAAACAGCAACTATAAGAAACAACAAATCAAACAACAGGTGTGAGTAGCGCTGGACAATAAATCAATAACAATGTACACTGAGATAGAAAGGTGATCCATATCAATATATAACACATCTAATAGAATATTCAATGATTTCACTGAACTCAGGGATAGGACAGGATAAACCATTGCTTCTTTCTGCTCCCTTTTTGAACAACCTGTGTTTTGTTTTACATAATATTTTGCTGGAAATATTAAGTTGCTACTAATGTGTTTTTCCCATGTATTTTTTTAATTGTTTGAAATAAAGAGAAAAAGAAGTAAAAGAAAGAAAGGAAAGAAAGAGCAATCTCCAATCCAAAACTGCACAGCATTCTAGGAGATGTAGGCAGAGGAAAGACTCTAGCCAACCACTCACGGCCAGCTAAGCAAGGTTTGTAGAATCAACTAACTCACTCGCTCTTTGGTTACCTAGCAACAACCTGCAGAGGAACTGGTGATTACCTAGCAACGACTTGTTGAGTTAACTTGCGCTGTGGCAGTTTAAGGTTTCTTCACCATAATAAACAACAAAGTGGAGAGAAAACTGTGGCTAAAACAGGAAAGATCACACCACCAGTTATTCAGATATTTAAAACAAAAAACTAATAAATAATTATCAATACCGACTGATATTAAATGCTTAAATGGAGATATGTTTTTCAGCCATATTGTGCAGAACCTAGGTGTGAGTAACTCATTAAAGATGCGTCTTCCACTCCAAAAATATACACCGAAATCCCAAGTCACAATCACAGTGTATGAAACTTTCCGACTGGACTCAAACGTCCCGCTGGTCATAGAAAATAAGAGGCACTACCACACGTTGCACCAACATAAAGCTGTCACATACACATGAGGTAGGGAAACATTTACATGCAAACATAAAGAGAACTAAAACAGGAAATCACAAAGGTCACCCTGCGACCCCTTCCAACCCTCCCCTCTCCTTCACATATTTTTGTCGCTCTTATCCACTGAGTCTGTCTTTGCTTGCATCATAGTGTGTTTTATTACACAGCTGTGGCAGTATTTACTGCTGATCAGGAAGCTTTCCTTTTCCTTGGTTCTACTCTGTCTTAGGCCAGATCCAGATGCTGAGGTACAGAGAGGAGGGTTAGCTAAGTAAGGCGTGGTGGACTAGGTTAGTACCTGCCAGAGAAGGGGAGTGGACCTTGGCACAGGGGAGCAGGGGAAGGACAGAAGCCTCTGTAGTGGGCCTGGGGCGCCTTGCTATCCCCAGGTTTGTGGATGACACTGTAAATAGGTTCAGCCCTGCTGTGGGGTACAGGAATCACAGTGAACGGGACAAGTGTAGGACACAAAGAAAGCACACATACCAACAAAGATGCGACAAATACTCATACGACTCATGTAGACAGATTGTACAAGGACATAACAGGGCAACATAACAAACATTCACCCGGGAAAACACACACACACACACACCCACACACCAATAAACAGGGGGAATACAACCCTCTCTCCCCAGAGCTCTGGGTTAAGCTGACTCAAAGCCTCGTGGGACAGTCCAATCAGGCCCTTATGAATGCTACTTCTGATCCACTAGCTGGATATGAAGTCAAAGGTTAAAACACAGTCATAACAAGTACAAGAAGTGACAAGGAGCTTCTCTCAGCACACAGCCACCGCACGCTGTCCAGCTATGATGTAGTGTGCACCGCCACGGCCCCAATGAGCTGACATTTGGAAATTAAGCCTGTGTTTCTTTTTCCACCATCAAGCACTTCATGAGGATATTTAAAACTACTGCTCAAGCATGTATCATCAGAGTCCCCATGACGATACATGTGAAGCAAAAACAAAATGGAGGCCACTGGCAACTGAAAGAAACCCAAACGAAACATAAAAATACTCCCTAGAGACATGAAACAGGTGCGCTCCACAGCCATGTTACACCAGGCAGACACAACTATGATTTGTTCAGAGTTATTGTTGTGAAAGCATTGAAAAAACGAGAGAATCAGCCGTGGTGGGGATAAACTGGAACTTACCTCGTGAAGTCTTCCTCCCCAAGCATGTGGCGGGGGACGGGCGAGTACCTTGACGGGGTGACCTGGGGCGGCGGATACACCGGCTTTGGCTCCATCGCCCCCATGTAACTGTGACTGACGTGGTTGTCCACCATGGTGGGGAAGGCTGGAGGGAGGGCCAGGCCAGTAGGGGGAAAGAAAGAATGATTAAAACAAAAGCGCTACAGGAAGTAAAACACTCTGTGAGGAGTCAAGCATGTATCATGCTCAACATGTTTAAAGATCAAAAATACCATCTATTGTTGGTTAGGTAAAGATAATTTTAAAAAATTGGCTAACACTTTATTTGAAGGGGTGTGTATACAAATGATATGACACTGTCATAAACATGGAAAATGATGACACTTTTAATACAAAGTTGCATTAACAGTGTCTTTATTTACCAAATGATACTTCATGACAACAGTTATAAACATCCACAAAGACTTCTTCATGCTCATTGCTTCATCAGTGTGTGCAATACCAGGCCTGTCATAATAAGTAATAAATCAATTAATTGCATGATCAATTATTCAAACTCAATAATTTCCATTTGCAATATTTATCGTTTTTCCTCTTTTTTCTCTTTCTACCAAGAACTGGATGATTAAAGTCTGCATTCTGGTGCTTTGGTCTCAACTAGACCTTTTTTTGAAGGATAATTTTGTTTACTGAGACTTCATAATTCATTTTATTTGTTATTTCTTTTGTTTGATTTATTTACTTTGGATATTTAAAATATCTTCCAGTTAAAGTGTTAAATATTCATTAGAATTAAATGTTTATAGCGATTTGATATTGTGTTCTTGCATTTTTGTGACTGTCATTATATTATTTGAAAAATGGTCTCAAAACAACAATATTATCATTTATTGCAATAACTTCTGGGACAATTTATCATCCAGTAAAATTTGTTATTGAGACAGGCTTATGCAGTGCTATTATTGTAATATTTTTTGGCTATTCCAAGTGTTAAGAACTTGTTTTATATGCTAATCTGTCCAACTGTCTAAAATTCAGACAGATTCTCAAAATAGCCAATGCTCAGGCAGGAAAAAGGTGACGTTGCCCAAAATGCCAAAGGTCACAGATGAGAAAAAGATAAAAGAAATACAAAGGCTCATATCACACCTAATGACATCGTCACAATATTTACTAATATTATCGCCATTACAGTCCTAGTGTATGTAATTACCTAACTCTAGGTCATAAAATAACAGTCTGTCTTTATCAGTCAGGGTCTCCAGACACACAAAACTTTCTCTCATATTGTACTAGACCAATTTGAGTTGAGATTATGCAGAAGTGGATAAAATGTCTAAAAAAATTATGTTAAAAATTATCACCTTTTCTTATGCAATACTAAAAGTAACAGTGTGAAGGTTCAGAGCAGCTGCTCTTGTGTGGAAAAATCTTGATCTTTACTTATTTACAAATTAATCTGATTCTCTATCAAAACACTCTTAAGCCATTTATTCTTGAGTTTTGGAAGAAAACAAGAATACATTATAAGCCTGATGTGTATTTGTGACAGGATAATTTTACATGAATATTTTCACTTAGAAGAAAACTTGTTCTTGCACAAAATTTCTTTCTTTATTTGAATACAATCATTTAAAGCAATGAATTTCAAACAAGTTAAGTATTAGGAAGCAGATCTGGTTGCTGCTCCAAACCAAGGCTTTGCTGATCGTATTAAATGCAGTACAAGAGGATGCTGTGCATTGAAGACAAGACAGGAACATATTAAGAGAAACCACAATCAATGAGAGTCCCACTCTGGTCTCCTGTAACATTAAATCACTGCTCTGCTGAAATCTGAGAAGCTGCAGCTCATGATCGTGGGCTCTCATGAGCAGGTGGGATGTGAGAAACCATCCACACTCTGTGGGTGGCAGAGAACTGTGCTTGTCGTTACTGTGGGAGAAACTGTGTGTGTGTGTGTGTACAAGCATTTATTACATGCAGTATGTGGGTGCCTGGGCATTGCAGTTTGAGCAAAGAACAGTGATCAACTCCTAAAAACACAAAAACTTTTATGACGAAGATGGAAAAGATGCAAGACACATTGTGAAGGTCTACCTCTTGGACAGGAGAGGAGAATTCAACCAACAGGTCGATTCAGATACGTACTGCTGGAGTAGTCTGGAGGGGCGTACATGTCGTTCAGATGCACGGGTCCCGGCTTGGCCACCTTGAGGTAAACCATATCAGAGGTGTTCTTCAGCGCAGCTACCGCCTCCTCATGACGCACATCCTGCAGCACGATGTTGTTCACCTGAATGTGTTGGCCGTCAGAGAATAAAAAAATACGAGCTGTGACAACATCACAAAGCCATCACACAAGCTAAGACGGTAATGATTCATAGCTGGTAGGTAATATGAGAGTTCATTTCATCAGCAAACGGAAAATAAAATGCATGTTGTGTTCTGTGGCATTGACGGAATTAAAAAGGAGCATTTCTAAAGTATTTCAGATGAGACCGAAGCTTTTCATTTATCCCTCTCATTATAGTTTTGCTAATACTGAAACAGTATTCAAATGCATCTGCATGTCGAATGTGTTCATAGAAACAATAAAGTCACATGATCCTAATGTGATTTTTTTCTTAGTGAGTTAAAACAATTTACACTTTTTGACAATATAAAACATAATAAATAATAAGTAAACTCCTAAAATGTAAAATAATGTATTTTTATTAAGAAAATGCTAAATAAATGTTTACAATTACTGACAAGAGTCAGTAAAATTTGAAGATGTTTGTCCAGACTGATTTAGCATTTCAATTAAAAAATGTGAGAAGCAGATGGGTCTTTAACACCAGGTCTTAAAATAAGATCAAAATTATCTTCAAATAAACAGTAAGTCCTGACATTTTACTAAATGTAAATGAGTAAAACTTTGAAAGTTAGATTTATGAGCTTGTAGAACTGTGTTTGTAATAAATTATTTTGATTCTGTGTTTTCAAATGTTGTTTGAAAGCACCTGCAAAGAAGTCAGACTTCTATTATATAGATTTACTTTGTATTTGTATTATAAATTATGGACAATTTTTTCCATATGTCCACAAAAAGAAACTTTATTTTAGATTTCTTTAATGAACTCTACATTACTAATAATTGTCCTCACAACCATTTCCAGACTGATAAACTCCTGAAACACTTTCTCTAAAATCACTGCTGACGTGTTTCGTCCTTGGCTATGTGTAACGAATACTCAAATAGTCAAATGCAATTGATCATCAGCATTCACCTGCTACTTAGAAATATTATTCCAATAAAAGGAGTGAGCAGGGAATGAGCTTTTCATTTATTGCTTTGGGATTTTGTTTAGTTGTTTCGCATAAAATTTACTGCAGTTTGTGATGTCATGAGCTTTTACTTTCACACGACACACTGCAGTGCAATGACAAAGTATTCCCCCTTTCAGATCATCAAATTTTAGTGTCAAAGGTAAAAGCAGTTTTTAAATGGAGGGAATTGTGTGAAAATATAACTACCTTCCTTGTTAAATCATCAAATTAAGTGTAATCAACCACAGTTTATTGTATTTTAAGTATCTAACCACACCTGACAACTATCAGATCTGTAGAGTTTAAAACAAAAACACATAAAACCTCCCTGGTGACATGAAGTGGGCTATAAAATCTCCAAAACGGCAGTTGGGAAAAGGAAACAAAGCCATTCCTAAGAATGAGACTAGTAAATCACAGTGAGAGCCACTACTCACTAACAAAGAAAAACATTTAGAGGTCAACCTTCTCGAGAGAGGCTAGTTTTCAAAAAATACTCTAAGAGTTCATCTGTGACTCATGCAGGAGGTCAGAAAACAACCAAGAACATCTAGACCTCAACAAACCTCGCTGGTTTCAGTGAGAGTTAGAGATCATGATTTGTAAATCATGATCTAAAAAGAAATTTTGACCACCAAGACGTTTTGGGAAATAATCTGTAGACTGACAATACGTAACTGGAGAACTTGTGGATGTCATGTTTTACATGTGGTGCAAAAAACCCAAAATAGTTCAGTAAAAGGCCATCATTACTAACAATGACAAATGGTGTGGGTAGTGCGTTGGTCTGCAGCTGCTTTGCTGCTTCTGGAGCAGAAACTTCTTGCCATATTGGTGGAACTGTAGCTGAAAATCTTGAAGGAAAATGTATGGCTATCAGTTCCTGACCTTAGGCTCAAACACCACTGAAATATGCAGGAGAACAATGGTCCAAAATCTCCAAACAATTCCATCTCTGAATGGCTTTGAAGTGGCCTCATCAAAATCTAGACCTAAATGCATTTTAAACGCTTTGGCATAAAGTTGTACAGGTGGTTTATGCTCAAAACCCCTCCAAAGTGACTGAATTAAGAAATAAATTAAATTCTAATTTGAAATTTTATTTTAATTCCTAAAGGGAAATTAAGTGAAAGTAATATTAATTAAAATTTCTTCAAAAGTTATTGCAGGTGAAGATGGATGTAGCCAGGAAAGCGCTCCTTTAGCGGTCTGTATTACATTGAATTTGAAGAAGCCTCTGACTAAAGACACTCTGTTTTTCAAAGACAGTCTCATGAAGATAATAGTCAGGTTTGTCTATAATTTTCTTAATTTTATCTAAAATCCTTTTATTACATTTATATCAAATTGAAAGCAAAAACAAAATAAATCTGTAAGAGTATATTCACCTAAATAACAAATAAAATCTGGTTAACAGCCAGATGAATGTCATTATGTCATAATATGTAGGAATTTAGATTTAAAACAAGTTAGATTAAATTAAAAAAAATCAAGTATTTTGAAATGCAGATGTGTGAAGTGTAGTCTCATACAGCTAGCAGTCGGTCTCCAGTCTGCAGTCGGCCATCTTTCTGGGCGGCTCCTCCTTCTATGATCTTGGTGATATAAATGCTATTGTCTCCAGGAATATGCTGGTTCCCAATTCCCCCAGCAATGCTGAATCCCAGTCCTGGTCGGGAAACACAAAGCGGGATAGTCACCACATGTACAAATAATCAGCCCCTCAAGTAAATGTTGTTTATGTCCCAGAGTCTGACCTTTGGGGCCCTTCAGCAGGTTAACCTCCAGGATGGTCTCTGGAGGGGCCTGCCTCCGTCGGACCAGCAGCCGCACCACAGGGCCCGCCTCCTTCAGGGCTTCCACCGCTCGGCTGTGAACCACCTCGGAGACGTCCACGTCGTTCACACGCAGCACGCAGTCGTTAACCCTGAGAGAGGTTCAGATGCATGTCACAAACCTCCAGAGGTGGACAAAGTACGGTAGCAATACTTTATCATATTTTTACTCAAGTAAAAGTAAAAAGTCGCCAGCCAAGAAATTACTCATGGAAGAGTAAAAATGCATTTCGTAAATAGTTAATTTAATATTTTAAAGTTACATTATCTGACGGACTAAAATATAAAGCTAAGTGGAAATTTTTTGTATTTTAAGGACACAAATTACGATAATTTATACAAGTAACAAAAAATTACAAAATCACGCAGAAGAAACTTTTGCCAAATCAGTTTCTTTAACAAAAAATTTATAAAACTTTAACAAATACTGCAGGTGTGTGTCTGTGTCTGGTGAATCATTGGTCAAAACATGTTTGTTTTTCATTCTGTGGGTAGAAAATCCAGAAATAAAATTATTCAAGTAAAAGTAAAAAGTACAGCATAGTCCTAAAAGTTCAAAAAAGTTACTCAAGTAAATCTAATTGAGTACCGTAAGTGTAACTAATTACTACTCAACTCTGCACACCCCACTGTGTTTGATGCATAAAACACAGGGAGATCCAAGTAGGGCTCCTTTAATCAGAGCACTCCATATCATAATTTTTTACAGACTTTCTGTTGTTTTTTTTTGTTGTTTTTTTGCATTGAATCATAAGTTTGAAGAATCACACAGAGCCAAGAGGCAGAGAGCTGAAGAAACTCTGCCTCCCACACAGCGCTGGCTGGCGGGACACGGTGTTGGTGAACGCAAAAGATGTGAGCAGAAAGGTTAGAGCAGGAGGAGGATGGAGAATGCAGCTGAGCACGAAAAGAGCAAAAAAAATCTGAACGAGGTGGGGAGGAATGAGGTGAACTCACCCCAGCCGTCCGTCCATAGCAGCTGCTCCTCCAGGGATTATCTTGGTGATGAAAATCCCCGGATCATCAGGAATGTGGGGATTGTCTATTCCTCCAGCAATGCTGAAGCCCAGGCCGGAGTTCCCCTGAACACAGGTTGGGATTGGTGTTTTCATTAGAATGCAGAAGAAGAAACAGCCCACATCATTTTGGCTTGTGTAAAAGTATTCATACCACTTTCATTGTTTTCACAAGTTTGTCATTATTACGAAGAGCCCTGAAGGACACTAGGGAAATTTTTGCTTCTGCGTTGCCTCACAATCAATATTGCATTCCACTGCAGAAACACAAAATGCTAACAAGTATGTTGGTCTAGTTTCTAGGACAAATATCTTAGTACACTTCAAGTACAACAAAACTACCTTACAAGCAGCTGTTCATCAAAATATTTGGACTTGTTTTAAGTCAATAGTTTCTTAATTTTGATGTTTCCACTGGGAGATTATTTCCCTTATAAAATGGGGAAAATTTCTTGTTATAAGTGACATAATCTACCATCAGATCTAGTACTTTTAAAATCTATATTCAACAATTATTAACTTAAACCAAGCGGAAAGGTTACTTCTGAGTCAGTTTTGTCTTACTTCAACTGTACTAAGATATTTTCACTAGACACTAGACCAAAAATACTTGGTAAATTTTTTTTTTTCTGTTTGCAGTGTTTGCGTTCCCTTCCAATTCATTCTTAACTACACCTCTGTCTATTTTGTATGCACTTATAGTGATAACAAATGCTAATTTAAAATTGTACATACACCTTTAAAGATCCTAAATGAAAACATGTTTACATTCTTAACACTTTTGTACAGAAGACTGGTTGAAAATTGATCTTTTAACAGCATGTTAGTTTTTGTAATATTTTTCGATGGAGATGGGATTGCACATGAAAACGTCTCTTCATTAAACCTTCGGACCAACAGATACAACCAAAACTGTCAGATGTTAATATTACAATGTGAAAATAACTCAAAAAATAGTCCAAATAGTTTTTATTTATTTATTTGCTCCTTTTGTCCTTTGAGATCCAATTTTAACTGTTTTGCTTCTGCATTTTGGGAATCAGTTTGTTGCATTTATCCAAAAGAAAAAAATAAATAGAACTTCAGATAACTCACAAACAAGATATTAACATATATGACAAAAAAATTATATTGTAACATAAATACTTTCAATATTCAAGATGTCGCATGAATTGACAACTAAATAAATTATTGCAAGGGAACGAAAAGTATTGTATGGGAATGCAAAACTTTTGTGAGATAATGCGAAAGAAAACAATCCATCCACGTCCCCTATGGGACTCCATACTTTACAGCCACAAATTTCAAGGATTTTATTGGGAACACAAGCAGTAACAGTGCAAGGAATATTATGAATGCTTTTCAAATATTTTTATAAGTAATAAACTGAAAAGTGTATTTATTTGTATCCAGTCCCCCTGAGGCAACACTTTGCAGAATCAACTGCAAGTCTTTTGGGATATGTCCGTCTACCAGCTTTAAATCAGGAGCCTGAATGTTTCCACAGTTTGTATCTCTAACTAAGGATGCCATGATGCAACTTTTTCACTTCCAATACGATGTCAATATTGCAGTTTTGAGCATTGACTGATACTGATATTGACCCGACACGATATCAGCACGGCTCATGCATACTTTTATTACTTATTTTGTAGTGTGTAGAATATTTTTCTACAAAAGGAGATATTTTAATCTTTTTACACCACACAAATAGCACATATAGCCCAGTTAAAATAATTTCTGATGCATGACTGAGTGCCTCTAGGTCTCTGAAGTAGACCGACACTGCCACCTCCAGCCATTCTCATCCCTTTGACTACACAGGCCCCATTCGGATCCAGCGGGCCGAAGCACAGTGCTGCGCCTCACAGCCGTGGCCACAGAGATAGGCAGCAAACAAGACAGCTGAGAAAAGACTTCACTTTATTATTTTCTATAATTAATGAGAAACAGTCGCAACAAATTAGGACAGAGTGGGGCTGAGGCTTCACAGCAGTGCTGCTCCAGAGCAGGAAGGAGAAGCTGTACTGGACCACCAAACGTTGCACAACCACAGACCCTGAAAGGTGCAACTCTGCATGCAGAAATGCCACTTTAAAGTAAACAGGCCAGAAATATGTTGTGCACTTATTCAGAGATGCATCAACATGGAGGTGGAATAATCAGAGTAGAAATGTAAAGCTCCCCCACTTCAAGTTGAACCGCTCCTGCTAAGAGCAGCAGATAGGAGAGCACTTTTCATTTCTCCTGTCTGCAGATGGACTATATAAAAAGACTTGCCTATTACTCGCATCAAACGTCACACCTAAGAGTCATTTACTGTACTGATGTATAATCAGCAGCTTCACAAACACGGTTTTCTTCTGCATGTACACACATAAAGCTTTATGTGAGTTCTTCAAGCTCATTTGACAAAGAATGAGCTGCGTGCTACCACCTAGTGGGGAGAAATCCCTTATGCAGGAAATGCATCAAAGAATAAAATATAACTTACCCTCTCTAAAATGATTTCCTCATATTTATACATCCCGTCGCTTCCGTTTACCTGTTGAAACAAAAACAAAAACAAAAAAGTCACAATAAGGATGATGAATATTTAGATTTTTCAGAAAAATAAAACAGAAGCACAAAATGTTGGTGAAATCTTTTACATCATCTGCTTGTTGAAAGAACCATAAAGAATTTATTTACAAAACAGAGTGAATGCATTCTCCAAATGGTGTTACAAACAGACAAAATGGCATATGTGACAATGGAGAACGCGCTCTAAACAGAAGGCATTCGCGCTATGAGGGGGAGGGCTTTTCATCCACACACAAACATACAAACAGGTCCATGCAGAACAGAAAGTCTGAATAAGACGCATCCTTACTGTACAGCAGACAGCGAGAGAAGATACTTACATAAGGGCCTGCATCTAGTGAGTCTGCGTTGACAATGATGGGGGGAGGGTTGGCCTGTGAATATGAAGAGAGGCACATTAGCTCGGTGTGCGAGGCTGGAAGAGGCACAGACGTAATGAAGTATGCACAGTAGTGTTTGGGATGCCATAGGAACTGCCAACGAGGCTCGGTGGGACTGCGAGTGCAGGAAGGGACGAGTCAGAGGAAGGTGTGAGGACAGAGAATGAGGACTGGGCTGGAGAGACCGCCGTTTATTACCTGCCACAGCCAGAGGCGCTGCACACATCTCATAAAACAAACCCGCTTGTGTCTCCGCTTACGGTAGGACACGTTTACACCAGTCTGATATATGACTGATATTGTGATTAATTGTGATAAAGTCACATTTCTCACCACTTGGTCACTAAGACCTTTATCAGGTATGAACAACACGCCAAATATAATACAGCCAAATAATACAGGCAGCCAAATATTCCATTCAAGCACACCTTTATGATCACAGTTTATGTTTAATTGAGCTCTAATGGTTTAATGAGTAAAACAAGATAGAAAATATTTGTTTTCATCTATAAACTAATCCTTCAAACTGTCATTTATTGATATTTTATATTAAACAACCCACCATTTATTGAAGCTTTTACTTTTACTGTTGCCTACTTGACAAACATTTTAAGGTTTTTTCACTGAATGACATTTTAAATGTAATAATTCTGGTGGTGCAAATTCTGGTAATAATTGTAATAATTTTTAACTGTCTAACAGTGCATGTAAAGAAAATCTATAGTTGGATGGACTGATTTAATCAGTAATGATTGAGCTGAATTTATATTTTTACATACACTGTTTCAAACACATATGGAAGTACAGCGCCAGTGTTAATTTGCAAGATGTATTTGTGAATTTAACTTCCTACCTTGATGTTTTGAGATGTTTCTTTACTATTTCCACTTAATTCTCTTTTCCCTCCAGCAGTAAAACACCCCAAATAATGAAGCCTACAACAGAGATGGTGTTCTGAATCTTGAAGTCTTCCACGTTCTCCTCCAACTCTAACAATGGTCGACACTTCAAAGTTTGGTTTCATATTGCTTAGGTCGTTGTCCCTGAGCGAATTTCTAAACTGTAATCCGACTTTTTTTTATGTTGCTTTCTGAGTAACTGCATCATTTGGGGTTCCTTCAATTTTTGAAGACACAATATTATGGTATGTAAACTTAAAGGTGACCTGGTGTTGTGATTCCTTGAACAGGTTAGAATAGATCTACGAGCTACACAAACATTTTCAATACATGTTTTGCAAAAGATCATTCATAGATAATGAGATTTTAACCTACTTACTTCAGCCTACTTTGAAATTGCAGCTTTAGCTGTTTTAGGGCCTCTTGTCTCTTTAGATCTAAACAAGATGCTATGCTGCTGGCCTTGCCCCCAACCCAACATTTGCACTTGCATGTGAAAATGGTTGCAAACGATTATACAACTGTACATCTTTGAAAAGCAGAAAAGGAGCCTACCGCACAACCAATAAGAATGCAGCAAGTGATTTTTGGATGGTAAGTCAACAACAAAACATTTGTCTGTGAAGCAGGCATTATACAGTGCATACAGCAGGAAAACCAGCTGACCAAACACAATGAAGCTCCACCTGGGTTGCTAGGTAACAGTGCAGTGCCTGTGAAATGTGGCTTAAATATCAGGAAGTTTCTGAAATTACTAATTTTCCAGACATCAAAACACATTAACTTATTGCCAGAAACAGATGGGTAGTAGTTTAAGCAGTTGGCCTTTAATTTTTTTTTTTTTAGAAACAGTTGAGACCAAAATGTAAGTATAAAAACATGCAGAACGTGCATTTTGCATAGTATGTCCCTTTTAAGACTTGGGAATATAGAAGCACTTTAAAAAGTTATTGTTCTCTTTATTCTGGCAGTTGAAATAAACCCAAAAAGTGAGGAGGCAGTGAAACGATGGGTTGGTTTAAATAGTGCATGCAACCATCTGTTTTCAACAACACTCAGCTTTTGAACTTGTTGAAGAGTAAAAAAACAAAAGTGTTGGGTAATTTTTTCAGTCAGGAGGTTGATGGCCATTTAATTGTCTCGGCTGGATCTTTTAAGGTCATCAATATGTCACACTGTGATGAATCTTTTGCTCTGTTGTTATAGTTGAAACTAACTAAATATCAGATTAATCAACAACCCTCATTCTTAGACATACCCCTGCTGGTAACCTTTGTTTAATTCTGCTCATGAAATTTTAATTTAATGCATAATATGCTGATTTGTTTTTGTAATTTCTAAACCCTCTGTTAGACTCCTTCCATTTTAGTCTTAAAGATGATTTTGAACGAAGTATGAATATTAATCAGAGTTTTTGTCCTAATTTAAAATCACAGATTTTTCACTTTCAAGAAGCAATTTCATCTAAAATCAAGTGCAGCATATAAACTTAAAAAAAAAAACAAAGAAACAATTACGCTATCAGGTTGGCTCCATTGTGCCACCTGGTGTTTGTGTTTCCGTTTGGGGCTGCGGGTTGACCGCAGAGGGAAGCAGCAGAAATAGAAGCAGAGGAGAGTGAGCCGTATACTGGATGGTTTAAAAACAGTTTACATCTTCCAACTGGTTAGACTTTTCCTTGACTGATTGGGATGTTGTGCTTAAATGAGATGCTGACAGCATTGCCTGGGGATGATGGGTCTCTGGAGGTCCGACCAGATATGTACCGATCTTTACTTAAGTTTTTTCCACTGCATTCATTCTTCTTCATTTGCAGTAACATTGTTAGTCCTTTCTATACATATGGATACTCCTGGTAAAGGTGAGTAAAAAGGCTTAAAATAATGTAATCTTATACTGCAACAGCATACTCAACACTCGAGCAAAAACGTACATTTACTTACAAGGGAAAAATATCCCTTCACGAATTTAACAGCAATCAGCAGTTCCTCCATCTTTGCCAACCACAATCTCCCTAAAGACAAGTAACTTTTAAAAAGCATATATATGCAGCTCTGGAAAAAAATTAAGAGACCACTTAAAATGATCAGTTTCTCTGATTTTGCTCTTTATAGGCACATGTTTGAGTAAAATTAACATTGTTCTTTTATTCTATGACAACATGTCACTAAAATTCCAAGCAAAAATTTAGTGTTTATTTGCAGAAAATAAGAAATGGTCAAAATAATTAAAAAGATGCAGTGCTTCCAGATCTTAAATAATGCAAAGAAAACAAGTTCATATTCATTTATAAACAACAATACTAACTCAGGAACAGAAATCAATACTTGGTGGAATAACCAGGAGGTTTTCAATGGGGTTCAGTGCAGTGGCCTCTTCATTTTTTCCAGAGCTGTGTTTTTAAAGTTGATCAAAGAGTCCGTCCGTCCGTCCATCCGTCCGTTTATTTTCTTACACCCTTGTCCCTATTGGGGTCGGGAGGTGCTGGTGCCTATCTCCAGCTAACATTCCAGGAGAGAGGCGGGGTCACCCTGGACAGGTTGCCAGTCTGTCGCAGGTTCAAAGAGTCTACGAGATTTTAAGTAGTAATGGACAATAGTAATCCACTTTTAGTTTCAGAGAGATAAAATACAAAGTGACACAGAGGCCTATCTCTTTTTGCCACTCTTCAAAATGACAAAGACAACAGAAATTAATTGTTAATTGAATTTATACATACAGTTTGTCCCTTCCTTCCTTCTTCCATTTTGTGCACAAACAAACAATTGTGTATCAAGTTATTTTGCATATTTACTTATAGACTTTACAATAAACCTTTTTCAGAGGTCTGAAAAAGGTTTAATGTAAACCTGTTACCTTAAAGGTTTACATAAGCATAATATAATGCTTTCCAAGCATTATATTATAATATTACATTATATTATAATATAATGCTTAGAAAGCATTATATTATAAAATACGACAAATCAGGACCCCTGATCAAGCCAAACAACCTTGGAGTGATGTTCTGCTGCCAGATATTATTTATTCAAGATGCATAATCACATTTTATTTTAGAAAATTATAAAAAGAGAATAGAAAGTAACCAAAAAGGACAAAGGTGGTGAAATGACCAAAACTCACTTACTTTAGAAAACCGTTTCAGGTAACAGCTACAAAGTACTGCTACAAATAAATATGACACGGGTTTCTCATGATTTAAAAAGTATTTTACAGATTTTTTCTCTGGCAGTAATTATGGAAATTGCTTTTGTTCAAACAGTTGAATATAACTTTTTGAATGATCTCATTTTGTTTTCAAAAGGTGCAATTCTAATCTTCAGTTATACTTAAAGGTCTGCTTTCACATCCTCCATTAATGTCAAATCCTCATTAGGTACAGACAATTAAACAAAGCAAACTATGTAACATGAGTTTCAGTTAATTAAAATAAAATTTAAAGTACATTTGGGATAACATAAAGTAAGTGACAATTCATCACATCTGTCAGTGACGTTTAGCCAGCTAAAATAAACTCACAGATATTAAAGCTAAAGACATGAATGTTGATTTTCAATTAACCAAAATTAATCACTGTGCTACTTTCTCCCACTGCTCTCCAATTTGAATTATTTGCAGCTTATTAACTTCAAACTTTGTTTGCTCTCAGTTTTTTCTTCTCTATGACTCGATGCAATCTGCTGGATTTCCTTGGACAGAAAACTTTCAAAAATAATTTGAATACTGAATTGAACCAGGGTTAATTGGAATGTAAGCCTGATTGAATTGAAAGGACTTTTACGATAATGTGTTGTAAATTGGCGGTGTATAAACAGACTGAAATTAATTTAATTAAAAATAATTTCTAACTCAACCTCTCCCTACACACACCTGAAAATAAATACACACTTCCTAAACAAAGCACATTTAGCAAAAAAGAACAATAAATGTTTTAATAATGTAACTTGGAGACATTGAGAATGTAAAAGATGTTTCTATGCTCAATAAAAGGCTGAAAACACTGAATCAGATCAGAATCACTAGTGTATGCGTATTCTTACAGTGCTTACACTGTGTTCAATACAAGGTGATTCCCACTATTTACTGGTGATTCCCACTATTTACTGACTGGACATGTACAAAAGCAATAGAAAACTTTTAAAAAAGTTCAAATGAAGCGATAAGTTTATTTAGTGAGCACTTCTGCCACCCCACCAGCCTGTGCTGCCCTGGGTATTGAGCTATAATACACATCACATATATATTTTTTTATTTTAACTTCAAGGGTCTTGTAAAAAGAATGTTGTTATGTTGGAATTGCCTCTTGCACCCAGATTTTACTTTTTGGTTCCTCCATAAACAATTTATGCACCATTAAAGTGCATGAATCAACACAAACACACACTCTAACACTGTGTCTGGTAATACTTTATTTGAAGGGCGTGCATAAGACTGACATGACACTGTCATAAACATAACATAACAACGGTCATGTACATGAAGGAGTCTGCTTGAATGTTTACAACTGTTGTCATGAAGTGTCTTTCGGTAAATAATGACACTATTAATGCAAAGCGGCACTAAAAGTTGCATTAGAAGCCCATTGAAAGTGTAAACTTTGCATTATTTGGTCAAAAATTAGCCTTTTAATGCAATATCATATTAAGATTTGCATTAAAAGTTCATTGAAAGTCTCATTATTTACTGAAAGACACTTCGTGACAGACGTAGTAAACATTCATAAAGATTCCTTCATGATCATGACTGTTGTTATGTCATGTTTATGACAATGTCACGTCAGTCTTATGCACACCCACTCAAATAAAGTGTTACCATTTCAATTGATGGCTGATTAACAGGGTCTTGCTGAATTGTCATCATCTGAATGGGGTGTGTTGAAGCAGAGGAACATCTAAAACATGCAGGTCAGTGTGCCTTGAGGACCAGGGTTGGGAAAAACTGCTTTAAAAGATGTCATCAAAGGTTTGCTATAAGACTTTCCTCCATTTATCCAACCTTTCCCTCCTCTCTGTGTGGAACTTCCTGCTTCTGAAAGTAGGTGTTAATGGAAATATGGGGTTGTAGGTCTGGCCCGCTCCACTCAGTGGTGAAACGCAATGACTCCAGACAGCTGCGGATGCTAACCTCTCCAAGTCAGCACAATCGGGCCTTCGCTGTAATCTGCATATGGACTAACAGATGGTCATGTCTGCAGTTGTGCTTGTACATTTCGGTAAAGACCCCAATCGGATGCCCCCAAAAATCCCAAAGTGATTTTAATCTTGACAACATCTGTAGCAGAAGAGTTTATGACAGCTGGTATTTTAAATCAGAACAATAAAACCAAGTTGATAGGGGAAAAAAAAGAGAGATGAAACAACGCCTCAGGGCTACACAGGAAACACACTGACCACTGTTGTCCCTGAATGACTGACAGAGTAAGCTACTCAGTCCATTACTGAGACAACATGTGACAAAACACACTATTGCAGGATGATGGCTGCAGTGCTTATCCCAGCAATCATACCGGAGCACTGAAGCCCTGTGGGATCACCGCACCTACATGCAGCAGCATTATAACAACCTGGGTTTGCAGCTTAATCCCGCAACCTGATTCCCATGTAACAAGCAAACAATGTAATCTCAGCAGGAGCAATCACAACATGGGTTTTTTTTATCATTAATGTTCATGTGTCTTCAATCGTACTGGAAAGGCCCTCAATCCCACTGCCCTCATGGCTCTGTAATCCCATAAAGAGCATAAAGATGGCTGACTGACGGGCATAACATCTGACCGGTTTATTAGAGAGGCTGTATTTAATGTTCCCTCAGAGGACGACAAATTGAAGACAGAATCTGACTGAAATGATCTTCATTTTCCTGCCAATAGGCTGGTGTAGGATCAGGAGAGGATAGGGATGTTTGGAGTGTGTTGCAGGTGAATGTGGGTCAGGCAACATCAAAAAAGCAGTGGCGAAAAAGATTACAAATGTAGGTCAACGCCTAAACAGCAAACCTGGACTTTACTGAAGTCTCTGTTATGTAATACTACAGGTTCATCTCATAAATGGGAATTACATATAGACACTAAATAATTTCAGTAATTCAAATCAATAATTAAACTCATTTATTATATAAGATATATTTTGAAAGTTTATGTTAATTTTGATGATTTTGGCTTGGCGATAATGAAAACCCAAATTGTTTGTTTACATTTAGATTAAACCACTAAAAAGTGATTTTTAATATGGAGATTTTGTTTGAAGCTTCAAAATCCTGGGGAAATCTAAAACTGTTCAGCAATCAGTCAATGACTCCCTCCAGAAGGCAAAAGATCTCAAATGAAGATGGATTCAGAAAGTTTTATCGCTGCATGTTGTAAGTTGAGTGGAGGGAAAAACTGTGCTAGAAAAAGGCTCACTAGAAACAGAAAACCACAGTATTGAGAGGATTGTAAACAATGTCTAATATCTGTTAAGCTACACATCTCACCTGAGGAGCCAACTTTAGCAGGAACATATGATAGAAATACTTTCTGTATAATTTAGCAAGTTCTGATATCGCTCTGGAATAGTTTGGGCCCAATCTTCTTTAGGGCCTTGGTTCACTTTGTTGGGATTTGTTCGCAGACATTTCTGCTGAAATTCATACCAGTTTAACTACTATAAAAACTCTTGTTTTAGTTCTGGGGGCAATTTGAACATTTTGCACCAAATCATGTTCATCTCAGGAGAAGAGACTCTGTCTTTGTCTCCATCTCAGCCAAAACTGTACTCAAATAAGAGTAGCAATACTTTAACATATTTCTACTCCAGTAAAAGTTAAAAGTAGCTGTGCAAGAAATTACTCAAGTAAGAGTAAAAAATGTATTTGGCAAAAAGGTGAATCAAGTACTGATCATTTAATATTTAAAAATGACATCATCAGACGGAACCAAATTCAAAAATTATGTGGAAATTTGGGTATTTTATAAACCAAAATGAAAATAATTCATATAAGGTGAAAGAAAATGTTTTCCAAATTAATTTCTTTCAATATAAAGCTATGAAACACTTCAGGTGAGTGTCTATCTAGTTAATTTTTGGTTAAAACAAGCTTGTTCTTAATTCAGTGAAGTTACTCACAGTGAGAAGAGTGACAGTAGCCATACCTCATCATGAAATTACTCAAGTACAGTATAGTAAAAAATACTCCTAAAAGTACATTTTTTAATAGTTACTCAAGTAAATGTAACTAGTTACTATCCAACTCTGCTCCTTCCTGAATGGGATCATAGCTGGACATTTTTATTGTGTTCATATATAATTGTTTCAACAGATTAGTATGGTACCTGAGAGTGCCAAACAGTGAAGAGGTTATGTGTCTTTTTATGTTGTGTATATAAGCACCAACAATATCACTGTGTACTTTTCCCTTGTCACCAGATCTAAATTTCTACCTTAGTTTGGTGAATTAGTTCACTACAACTATCATGAATCAAATACAACAATACCATCAGTCTAAGTCCTTCATGTTTTTCTCTTTACAAGAACAAATGCTATCTTGCAGAACGTGATGAAGTAGCGTGACTGCTTTAACTTTCAAGACAGATGTTTTTCTTAATAATCCAACCATAGCAGATGGCAGATGGAAGGAATTTACAGCTGGCTTTGATCCAGTCACAATGCAAGACAGCTGATCCAATCACAATGGATCCTGCGAGCGTTTCTGGCTTAACAATTATTATTTCTTCACCAGATAGCAATCACATGTTAACTGAGAGACGTCCCAAATGATTTAGCATCAAGGATTTGTGAGGGACAAACAGATACTCGTTTTTTTAGGTGTTTTTTTTTTCCTTCACTTGTAGGATTACAGAAGCTTTGGCACAACATTGTGTAAACACCCTGGGTTGAAAAGCAGCTGAAGCAAGCGAGCATACCAGACGCAGAGACCTCATGTACAGACAATGACAGTAAGTCCAGACTGCTTCCCCAGCGTGAGATTATTACAAGTCCCTGCTGACCAACAGGAGTGATGAAAGCACTCTCTTTCTCCTGCTCCTTAGGTCCAGTCACCCATCTGTCCAACACACTTCTCTATTTATCAATCTCATGTCTCGTTAGCGGGGACCGTCTCTTGTCCTTCGGCGTTTCAGTGTATGCATACCATGTCCCGCTCACGTTGCATCATGCGGCGCTCGCTTGGCTGCAGACCCTCGGGACAGTAAAGCGACAAAGACTCCCAGTAAACCTTGGCAAGCGCAGGGCAGAGGCTTCATCCAAAACTGTTAAATAATCAATGCGTTCCCACGGCAACCAGCGCTTCTATGGTATTGGCTGGGAAGCCTGTTCAGCCACCGCCCCTTCCTTCATCTCTTCAGCTTCTCACTGCTGCCTCACTGCAGTTAATGCAGCTCAGACATGAGGCATAAAGTGGACGTTGCTCGTCGTCTTCAGGGCTTCCCTACTAAGATCAGATGCACACATGCATTTCCTCAAATCACAACAAATCCTGAGTCTGTCTGCCCCTCTTTAAAGGAATATGTAGAGATTAGTATGGAAAATCTGGTACTGTAATGAGGAAAACTGGCTAAATTTGAGATTTCTGAAGATTTGAATCAAACCATGTGATGCACACATGCATCCTCTGCTGCCCTGGTTTAGAAGGTAAACTTAGTGGACATTACTTGCATTGAACACTCAGGATAATCAGGATTAATATAAAGCTTATTAAGACTGTGGATGACACTTATTAAAATAAAAAAAAAATGCTTTCATGTGAAGTTTTTGCCATCTTGGTTCTATGCTGCATGTAAGTTAACCGTTGGTGGATCTAAATGAGTTTAAACATCCAACTCACCCAATAATTTAGGAACTGTAATTTGGTCACTTTCTGTCAAAAAAGGCCACATTCTTCAACACGATTGCTGTGTTTCCCTGCATGGTTACATGGCAAACTCCAAAATGTTTCATGCAAAGATTAAATTACACAGATAGACTCTATTTATTATTTCTGAAGGTAACTACCTGCACTGAATTTTATTTAGGGGTGCAGCACAAGTGCATGCTCTATTTTCATATTTAATTTTCTTTTTTAAAAATTCTTTACTTTATAATAATTTTTGTATTTATACCCAAAACTATAAAAATGATACAGGTTCAGAATGAAAAAGAAAAACAGAACAATAAACATTTGCGTGTGGCTTTTGTTGTACATTAACTTATCAAGACCCTGCTAGTAATAAAACAAACGGTTCATTTTTAATTTTCATTCCATTTTACCACATTTTTTTGGTCTATTCTATCATCTTCCAATAAAACAGATAAACGTTTTTCCTTGTAACGCATGAAAATGTGAAAAGCTTCATGGGTTGATGTCTTGTTGCATTCCTGAACTAAATGATACTTGAAAAGAGTCAATTCATTAAAGATAAAGCCTCACTTTCTTCTTGAAGACTCAGCATGATTTCTGTCTTCCAGCCCTCAACTTTGTTGCAGGCAGAGGGGAGGAAAAACAAGAGTTCAGGATGTGCACACCAATGGCATGCTGACGGGGCAATAACCCTTTCCTTCTTAGGGAAACATTTACATATCAGCTCCATTCCTACCGAGGCCTCCAGTGGCAACTTTGCTGTAAAATACGACAGAAAGCTGAACTCAGCTGACGAAGTGATTGGCAGTGCATAATGGAAATTGTTCCTGGATGTTAGTTAGTAATAACTCCTACAGCACAGTAAGGCATTTGTATCTAAACAGGCGCTGAATTATGTTTTCCAGCAGAATGTGGGATGAGAGACGCAGTCAGTGCTGCTGATCCAATCTTCCAGCACCCATTGGCCGATCATAGGCCACGCTGCAGTCCAATCAATAACTACTAAATTACCATGCACCCAACATCTCATTCACGCTGAAGCCCCCACCCACCCCAAGCCTGCGCCTGGAGGGAAGGCAAGTAGTGAGGTGAGCAGAGGCGTGACAGATGGACGGATTTGAGAGCGGGAAACAAGTGACAGCAAGAGATGTTCTAAGCGCACAAACTCAATGTCACCGACAAAGACGGCATAACGAGACGTAATAAAGAAAATCCAACGCTGACAAAGGTTAACTGTTACTTTTCTCTGGCTAAAACACCAGCGTTTATCTGGATGAGGAAAATTAATTAGTTCACCCATAAAACAGCAGCGTTAAAGCTTAAAGTTTCCAGATTTGATGGCTGTGATTGAGCATTCTGACTAAGCCCCCCCGCCTCCTCCCAACACGTACATCCATGAAGCTCTAATTAATAGCCCGTCACAGCTGTCAGCAGCGCTCCCTCTTCATCTTTATGTAATATCACAAAAGCATGCTCTGGCTTACCTCTCCGTCATGCTGAGAAGCTCCAAATGGGAGCCAGCTAGTTTGACCTTCACAAGTGCAGCCACACAGGGAAAAGTACTTAGTGTAACGAATATTCATAGCAGCGCTGCTCCAGAAGCACCGTCGACAAGTGTGCTGACAACAAATCAGATCTCAACCTGACTGCATGTATCTGTTTTTGACTTAAAGTGCTTAATGTGTGCATACTTTGATAGTAGGGCTGGACGAAATGGCTGAAAACATATCACGATATAAGCGTTTGATAATTAATTGTTTTTTGTTTTAAATATGTGAAATACTGGTAAGCTGGTGGCAAGACCTTTCCTCTTTTATCCACAGTTTTCATACCGTTCTTTAGTTTTAAGCATGTTGAAACTTAAACTGCTGCTGTGCCAATTACTCAACAGGTTGTTGCTAGGTAACCATTGAGTGACTGAGTTGCTAGGTAACCAAACAGTGGGTGAGTCAGTTGATTCCACCAACCTTGCTTAGTTAGCTGTGAAAGTTTGAGCAACTAAAGCTTTTCCCCTGCCTACATCCCCCAGAATACTGTACGGTTCTGGATTGGAATTCAGTGAAGTTATTGAATATTCTATCAGACGCAATATCTATTAATATTGATCATGTGTCTATCGCAACATCTATTGTTATTGATTTATTGTCCAGTGCTATTTGATGCATGGCAGATGATTGAGAAAACCTTTAAGATAATAAAAAATATGTTTTTGTTTAGGTAACTCATTCTAATCCTATAGTAGGAATTTGGTACAAAGTTTGCTGGTACATTAGTCTAAATAGTCTAAATTGTTCCTAGTAAACTGGTTTGGGAAAACAAAAGTAGAGATGTATGGAGACATCAACTGCTGATTAGGTTTATTTGCTTATTTGTTCGCAAATATGGGTTGGCAAATAACTGAAACATCTAGTAAATGTGTTATGGTCCCAGGTCATGCTGACAACACTCTTCGGTGTGGAAGCTTTTCCCCAGAAATAATCGTAAAAGTTATCTTGAGTATTCATAAGAAACCAAAGAGATGTAGAATATTTTTGACATTCAGAATTTTTAATGTACATTTTAAATTACTATATCTAGAAAAGTTAGAAGCAATTTGAAAGAAAACTGTATTTTCTTCAATATGTTCAAGAGAGAGAGTCAAATCTTCAGCAGATAATAAGAAGGTTAAACAAAACAAAGCTAGAGTTTCTGTCCTATCCCTTTTAGTTTTTAACCTGTTTCTGTCATTGAACATACTACATTTAAAAATGTTAGAGAATACACCCAAAATGCTTTCTATTAGGCTTCACCACACTAACTGGAAATTTGAATTCATTAAATCATATTTGGCAGATCAAATCGCTACAAAAATTGCAGCTTGGAAATTGGCCACAAGTTCTGATTTGTGCATTTCTAACATAAAACAAATAGAGTTGCACAATATAAGAAATGTGTGCCAGTAAAGGCACGTGACCTTTACTGTCAGCTATGTCTGAACATGATATAGTTAAAAAGAATTGTACAATTCTTAAGATTAGTGGATTTTCAATAAACCAAAAAATAATTTGCACTTTGCCAACACAAAACTAAAATTAGAGAAGTGTATAAGCATAATATGACTGTTTCTCTATTAATGATCATATTCCTGATTCCAGCGTATCTCGGCCTGACTTTCTAATCATACAGGTAGATCTAAAGAGGAACGGCAAAAGCCAACGAGATGCTTGCCAACAACTGACTGTAAAATAATGTTTATGCTGCCCAAATATTGAGCTGTTAGCATATAATGACAGCCATGATACTGTAATACAGAAACAGTCTTCAGTCAGAGTCTTTTCAAATTTGGAGATCCATGACCATCCACGACGTCTCTTTGAAAATACTTTAATATTAGTAACAAAAACGCTTAATTTCCTTGTGGGGCAAATAAAGTTTTCAAATAAATTTAATTCAAACACATCAAAGATCACTAATGCTTATCTAATCTTGTTTTTTTCTGGAAAAACAAAATCACTGGTCAAACAATCAACAGCAAAAACATAATTTCTTCCACATTAATTTAACCGAACCTTTTATTTGCAGGTTTTATACCATTTTAGGTTAATCAGAGTTTCAATGATCATCTAATTAGTAATTCAAGCCTTTCTGTTACCCTGTGGTATAAATCTGAAGTGACACAGAGACCTATTTCTTTTAGCCAATGGCCCCAGGGGTGAATACCCATATTTATTTATTTATTTATAACCATATTTATCTTGCTAACACACTCAGTGAGCAGGGAGGTAAAATAATATCCAGAGATCACTATCAGGGAACTGCAGCAAAGAGAGGTCACCCAGTCTCAACAGCAACCATTAGACACTGTCTACGTGCTCAGAGGTTGTTTGGGGGAAATGTCAAGAAATATTCAGTGAGTACAGCATGGTAGAAGAGCTGTGATGCTGTGGGCTTGTTTTGCTTTCAAAGCCTCCAGGTTTTGCTGGAGTATTGGTAAATAGCAAATTTTGGGGGGGTTTCAGCAAGATAATGATCCAAAACATATATTATCTCCAAATCAACATGGCTGGTCAAACATCTCACTCTACATGCTTCAACTCTGTGAAATAGTAGAAGAGAAGTGATGTCTTAATAGCAAAAATAGGATGGTGCAAAGTATTTAGATATAAAAAACATTATTTTCTAACTCTGGATTATTCTTCTAAGGAAAACAAATTAAGTCCAGACATTTTTTTTTTAGATTTTGCACAGTGAGATCAGGCTGCTGCAGTAAAAAATGTGTTGCCACATCTTTATCAGAACTGGCAACACATTTATCTGCATGTAATAAAAACTGTTGATACTTTGAAGCTAAAATACCAATTGTGGACCCAATTTTTTTAGAGACCCCAAAAAACTGTTGGTTTTATTTTCTGATTTAAATCCCTCAAGACTTTATTTCAATTCACATTTACACAAAAGGAGAAGCTAAAAGCAAACATAACTTGATAAATTGACTTCATCAAAACTGTATGAGATTTGCTATTTCAGTCTAAAAACTGTTCAGCTCACACTGTTCAGCGTGATTTCTTTTTTAAATTTGCTATAGCGTGCTTCACATGTATACAAATCAGCATAACAAGTGATGCCTCAGTGTTATTTTTCTGAGTCATTCCTTTCAAATGCTGCTAACAAGAAGGTGACAGAGTTTCTCGTTGCTCTGCCTCATGGCAACAGCAGACTTTAAGGTTTTAACATATATCTGTAACCAGTCCCATGAAAAATACTGACTTTCCCCACATGATGCAATATTAAAATAACCTGCTGCTTCATCTAATTTCCATCAGCAATCAGCGTCTTGGTCACACAGCCAACACCAGGAGGCTCAACAGGCTCGAGTCATGTTGTTTCTGAGGTGAAGCTCCAATCTGCAGGGAAGCCTGTCATGTGTGCCATCAGTATGCTTCACATATTTCCACCCCCTCTTCTTCATCTACAGCAGAGGTCACTGCAGCATGTCAGCTTTCCGCTCTCAGATAGTTAAAATCTTTTGCTTCTCGGCTGAAGGAGCTGCTGAACTGAAGCCCCACTCCTCTCTGATATTTTGGAAAAGGCAGACTGTTGCCACTCTGACGTTAACTGATTAGTCACATTTTTGTACAAAATGTCTCACTTCAAAAAATACATCACATTCTTGGTAGGTGTGAGAAAGTATTTGCCCCCTTGCAGATTTCTTCTATTGTTGCATCTTTTTTATTTTATTTTTTTAACCTCACACCTAAATGTTGTAAAGTATTATCAGACAAAGGAAGCTTCAGCTAAAACAAAATGCAGTTTTTAACAAAGATTTCTATTATTAAGGGAAAAAAACCTCCAAACCATTTGAAAAAGTGATTGCTTCCCTTAAATCGAATGCAACTGGTTGAAGTATTTGCAATAATTATTGGGTGAAGCAGTAGTACACTTATTTGCTAAATTTCTTTACTTAAGCCACATTGGAGGGTTTTCAATTGGAATTAGGTTCAGACTTTGACTAGGCTTCTCCAAAACCTTTATTTCTGCTTTTGCAACGGTTGAGTTGCTGGTGTGCTTTGGATCTTTGTGCTGCTGAAGAACTCAAGTGTGCTTAAGCTTAAGGTGGCAAACAAAGACTCTTCTTCAGGATTTTATAGCATTCATTTCTTTGAAGTGCTCTTGGAATATTTGTTTGGTAAGTTGGCAAACCCTGGGAAGGCTCAACTCCGTTCCTCATGTGGATAATCACTCTCACTGTGGTTCTCTGGAGTCTCTCAGCCTTACAAATGGGTTTAAAAATCTTTATCAACTAGTAAGTATGAATAACTTTGTAATCTGATATTAAATGTCGTAATCTAGGGTATGATGTGTTGCTTTTTAAGATCTTTTAGCCTACTTCATGTTGTTCTATTTAAGTAATTTCTAAACTGTAAAGGTCTGGTTAAAAATGTGGTTGATCACAGTTAAGTTATGATTTAACAAAGTGGGCAATTACTTCGTCATATAGCTCCAGGTTGGTTTAGATAACATTTTCCCTTAATAAATAAAATCATCCTAATCTTTTTCCTATATTAAAATGTGTTTAATGACCAGAATCATTTAAATATATCAAAAATACATTTAAATCTTATTGAGTATTTTCAACTCTATAAGGTGCAAATGCTTTTTCACAGCACTACACATTGATACTGTTTATGGGTGTAAAGATGGAAAGATGCAGCTAAGTTTTGCAAAAGATGACGATGGCATTCATGATCCTATTTATAGTAAAGCCATCTGAGTTTCAACATTTCAGACAATCAAACAAACTATCAATCCAAAACTGCCTTGGTTGAGCTTCTGTACAATCAGAGATATTTAGACTCCCTCACACTATTGCACATCTTTCTTGTGTTTCTGTACCACATGAAGACACATCGCTCTAAAAAATAAAGTATCAATTTTCTATGAAGATGAAATTATACCTAACATGATCTCAAACTAAGCCAACATGCAGATATTCCCAATATATGCATTGACCCAGTGACAATTTAGCTTAATCCTATGCCATGTAGAAGCTCTATCTGCAATGATGATGGGGATTCACTCAACTCAAAATCCCAAATGGTTAAGAGTGACTGATATAATTGCACAGCATCATTTTCTAATTAATTTAGCTTATAATTACCACTTGCAGTTTACATAGCTTGTGTATGACTGAAGACTGCTAGGAAATTCTAAATTATGGGTAGAAAATAAGTATAACATCATGGAAAATATGCATTTTTACACCCGTCATTGCAATATGCAGACACTGTACAAACTGTTGGCACATAATGAACGACACATGGACTAAATGGCTCCTCATACTTAGACCCATGTAGAAACAGGTAATTTACCAATATCAAGTAATATTTTTAAAAAAACATTACAGCTTCAAAAATGCTAAAACATTTTCCACAATATCGTTCCTATGTATTAAAATTGCTTTAACAAGATGCCAGTGAAAGTGCCAGAGCAATCAGAGCTAAAAGCCCATAACTCTTGTTTTTTTTATTTATTTATTTCTAAAGAGAAAACAATTTCAGATTTTTGTAAACTTCAAGCTAGCTAACAAAAAGGCAGTTATATAATATTATCAATGTACCTCAGTTTATACCATGATGCAGTGAAACTGATTTATTTTTATTCAAGGTTTTCATATTCTTAGAATCTCATATTGACTCACATCCAAAGCCACGTTAAGTGTTTTTCAAACATGCCAACACAAAGGATTAGAAACAAGGTAAGAAGCTCAATCCAAAACATAAACTACTATGTTTGATGATGATATAGCTTCTTATTAAGCATTATGTCTTAACTTCACGGGCCGTAACTTAAAACTCTGGTCTATGAAATACATATAATGTTGATAATGTTGTTTATATTCCAGATAAAACTCTGCTCCAGCAGTTATTTTTTTACCATTATTTTCCTCATTCCTTTGCAGAGCACACTAGAACAAACTATTCACTGTCCCATTTCAAGCCTTTTATCTTCATTTTAAATATTTAACAGCAGTTCTGTTGCAATATCCTCAATGGTGATCTTAAACTGTTGTGGCCTTTTTACACGACTTTCTTCACAAAGTAACACTGTTTGCTTCCTTAGATGTGACTTTGCATTATTTAAGCTGAGATAACCAGCTGTTCAGACAGCGCTTGTTTACAAATCCAAAGCTAGAGACAATAGACAGATAAAAATATTCGAATGCTTGGAGATCCACTTTAATGACATTAAAGTGAAAAATAACAAAGCTAACACTGACCCACTGGCCTTCTAGGGGTTCCACTTATCTCTACTTTCAGCTGCAGAGATCGAACCGTCTTGGTTGAGGTTTCATGCTTCGCTATAAGCTCCACTCAGGAACACCCACACACACACATCTCTCCATTCACTTCCCTTACTTGTGAGTTCTGGCTCACAATAAGTGTAGGTGTTGAAAGTGATGAAAAATTACAGTAAGTAGGACAACAGGCGCCGCAACAAAACAAGAGCCATGCTTCTAGTTTCCCTCTGATAGTTAAGAATACATGAGGACATTTATCCATATGCTTATGTATTTAGTGCCAAACAACAGAAGGAAAAAAAAAACAGGGCATTGTTTTAAACAATTGTAGCACTTTAGCAGTGCCAAATGATTCAGCCCTATTGTGGAGGGCAAAGACTCAGAGGCCCCTAAAGAGAGCAGCTAAGCCAAGATCAGAGTTGTAGTCTTACTAAACTGGAGAGATGACACACTGATCTGAAAACACTCTGTCCTTTAATACACTCAGACTTCTAGCATCGTTTTATGTGATTCAACGCTGTATACCAGCTGGCTGTCAAAACACAACAAACTGTCCAACTGTTGGACAGAGACAAAAAGTAGTGGTCCGTGACAATCCTGACTCAAAATGAACGCAGCGACAAACACAAATGTTCTCAGCTTCAGATTGTGTTGATGTCAAGATAAAAGTCGCTTTGAAATGTAAACGTTCAGGAAGGCAGGTGAAGAGAATAACTGGACATTTTGAAATCAAAACCCTATTACACCTGCTTACCTCCAGCTGTCTGTCATTAGATGAGGCACACCCTGGACGCATAGCCAGACCCTCACAGAGACACAAACAATCACACACACACTTATTTCTGAGGGTTATTTAGAGAGATTCAATTAACCTACCATCATGTTTTAGAACTGGAGAGAACCCACAAAGTGTAAAATAAAGAAAGACTATTTAAAAGAGTGAGATTTTTAAGTATTATTATATCAGCCCGGGAATTCAATGAAGTTATGCATGAATCTTCAGTTCTCTTGCTGTGACTCCCTTTGCTTCATTTTGTTTTTGCATTATGCAAGTCAGTGTGGTGCGATCATAGTATTATGTCTGCTTTCAAAATACAGACAGGATGTCAAAACTGCAGGGGTGTGGCATATGACACGGCACCATCAACTGAGCATGAAATGTGTGTTGTTTGTGATTCATAAAACCTTTTTCCTATTTTTAAACAAATGAGAAAATAATTAAATCCAGAATATACACACAGGTAAAACCAGGACAGATTTATTTGAGTCTGGTTACAGATTTGTAAGATGTAGTGTCTTCTTTGATGGGCTTCATGTATTTTTACATCTTTACAGGCTTAAAAAAGCACCAATATAACTGCAATAATTTACAGTTCTATTTCTTCATGCAAAATTTTAATGACCATAAAGAAATTTAGGCGTTACATCCTAACAGATTTTCTTAATTGTTTTTCTAAATTCCACATGCATGAATGTTTCTCTATTCTCTATTCCCATCCCTGGCTCCCGCCTGTTCGGATGTTCCAGTGAACATATGCAGGCCTTCGGATTTGGCTGATTACATAATTGGACATTTTAACGGTGAATATCAAGCCACAATAGCCCATAGTGGGTTTTTTAAGCCGGCTGCTCATGATGTGCAGGCTCTTGTTGCACAGCAACGCTCTCGACTAGAAGTGTTTCTTATTTATACAAGTGGCATAGCTGACACCACTGAGCAAAGGAGTCAATTTGAATAAATCTATTCACATAGCAATAGCACATTTTAATTGTTTTATATATAAGTTGATGTTTTTATATAATCCATTGCACATTTTTGTTTAGGTGAAAGAGAAATTCTGCTTTGAGTACTGCAGCTGTATCAATATGGTGATCAAAAGACGCCTGCAGAAAACCAGAGAGCTTTTGGTCGCCTGCGTATCAGCACTGCAGTCTGTGGTAATTAGCGAGCTGAGCAGCGAAGCTACTGTGCAGCTCTGACTGAGCCTGCACCATGGCAACACACAGGGCTGTTTCTGAGCACAGCCTCCTCTCCGCTTTCCCTTCCTCCCCCTTCTTTCTCTATTTCCTTTCCTCTTCTTCACTGCTTCATCCCTTTCTTTGCACCAAACCTCTCATTTCTTCACCTCTTCCCCCCATCCCCCCTGCTGCTTCCCCTCTTTTCCTCTGCAAATCCCACTCTAATGCATCCCGTCCTCTCTTGCATCATCACAGCCCAGATCGACACGACATAAAAGGCACTCGCAGAGGGCTCGCCGTTGATGCTTTCCTCGACGTTCTGGAAACACAGACTGATATTTTCATGACATATGGCTTCCTGCACGACATATTTATACATCCTTAATTTATCCTGGACTTTACACTGTACATGTTAATCATAATAGCAAAATGTCGTTGCCTGATGTGTCTGAAGGATGCCAATGTAAGGGCTTAATCGGTTTAGACTGTACAAAATGAAATGCATTTACTGAAGAATAAAGTGTGTCTTAATGTGCTGAATTTTCAGCATGAGCAGTAAAAAATTTACCAGAAAATGTTGACAATAATTTTTATAATTTTTTTTCTTTAATGACATGAGCTGAAAAGAACTGAAGAAGACATAGCTTGAAATGAAAGTACAGTTTGAAAATACACTCACATATCTTTATGATAGTGAAAAACAGGGAAGCTTGAAAGTTTTAAACCCCTTTCAGCTTCCTCCACTGAAGAAAGGAAGTGAAAGTATAATGTTATGGGGATTTTCTACTGCAGGAGGCACTAGTCCACTTTGCAAAATAGATGCTAGTGGACAAATAGGCCGAATCATGCCTGCAAATTAATAAAAAAAAAAAAAGGCTTAATGATAACAAAATTAAAGTTATGAGTCTTGACCTCAATCCCAAAGAAAACTTGTGGTTAGAGTTGAAAAAGTGTGTAAGTAAGCCAGTTCTGTCAGGAAGAATGGGACAAAATTACAGCAAATATGAATGAAAACTCCAAATGTTTGACTCAAATGGAAGCTTAAATGGCAGATCCTAAGGAGTTGTACACAAGTCTGACTGAAAACAGAAAAATGTTCTGCCTGATTTAAATCCAGAAAGTGAGAAATAAAAGGTAATGTGAATTTTAAAGTAATGTATGGAAATCCATTTTAACTGTATACATATTTGTCGAGACACATTTCTTCACTACAATTTCACCATTGTTTAAATATCACACAGTATGTTTTTCTTTACAGTTTCAGATGTATGACCCTCTTTTCTTTCTTTAATCAGAGTGTCTCAGCTTTTTTAATGTGTATATCGAAGTTGAAACAAATGATGTTAAAAGCAACCATTAAAGCATAACCCAGCTAACCCTGTTAAAGCTTGAAGGGCAATGTGCTGAAGAAGGGTGCGCTGCAGCTGCAATGTTATGAAGAAAGTAAATCCCTCTTCTGAGGCAGAAATTAGTTTGTATTTAATACCTATGTCTTCAGAAATAAACCTCACTGCTATGCAAGACACAACAAAGCATTTCCTTTGTTCTCTCCTTGCATGTCTCAACTTGTGTGACATGAACTTCAGGCAGGAGAAATAGTAAAGGCAAACCTTTTAGACTGTGGTTTTTGATAACAGAAAAGAGTCCTGCGTAATGTTTAAAATATTTTAAGATTTCATGCCCAGATGCAAGTACTATTTTTTTAAGGAATTGCTTAGTTTCATGTTTTCTTCTCCTTAAAAATAAACTAAAGATCTTAATGTTTAGATGTAAGAAGTTGGTTCATTTAAATGTTTATATCAGAGTGAAAGAAGAGAAAAAATATCAGGGTTTTAATTTGAACTTTACAGTCGAAAATCTCTTTATCCACAGCCAAACAATTCCTCTACCGACATTGGCTGAAATGTCGGTAGAGTTTCTAGTAGAGTTTTCTAGAAGAGGCCATTTTGCAAAAGGAAACATAAAAAGCCCAAGTTAGAATTTGAAAATGGACCCAAAAAAAAGGATGGAGATATATTTAGTTTGATGAAAACAAAATTAAAGTCTTTGGCCGTTACCACAATCAAACATTTAAAGGGACGCTTCAAGCTTGAAACGTGAGATCAGTACCCAACTGTGAAGTAAGGAGGTGGAAGCATCATGATGTGGGGGGATTTTACCGTAGGAGTGACTCCACAAAATAATGTGTGAACAAGGCAACCTGTAAACCTCAGTTACTTCAGTTCAATCAGGAGTAATGAAGTCTGCTTAAACATTTAAGCAAACTTTTAAGAAACTTTAGAATACAGTCTAAAGCTCAAATATTAAGAAAATGTCTGTAAAAATCAGAATTTTGCAAATAAAATGCCTTTGGTTATGTTAGCTCACATGAAACAGAAAAGGTGAGGAAAAATAAAGATTGTGTCTTTCTTACAGTGTATCTAAATGTCTGGTTTGTCAATGCAACATCACTATTACAGTTTGTGAACCAACTTCAGTGTTAATAGCCTGGAGATTTTCTTTAATAGCCATCTACAAACATCTTAGAGGTTTAAAGGTTCATAATGTAGCATTTGGATGAGTTGCTAAAGTGGTTTTGAAATGTTTAATCATTACATGAATCTGCTTTTGACTTGGGCCCACCTATACCACACATTAGCTCCATACTGACAGGAAATCTATGTTAATCCCTTTAAAGGCATGAGCATTTAAATGATTCAAAAGTTCATTGAATCATTGTAATTTCCGTGATCTCTGATGATTATAGGTTTTATGTCACAGGTTTTATCACTTTGGAATTTTCCATAAAGATTAGCTTTCTTAGTGTATCATCCGTAACCATTTTTATTTTATATATCCCTTTATGAACTCATATCACTATGATATGTGTCATCCTAACTACCATCCATACTCTTTGTATTCTGTAATTACTTTAAAGCAAGCATTTAGTCTTATTTTCAAGTATTTGGACAAGTATTTGTATACTTATATTATTCTAAGACCTTTTTATTATAATTTAGCCTTGAATTTTTAATGTACCACTGGGTCTGTTTGCTGAATGCTCATCATTCAAATGCATACTCAAAATGAGTTTCTACAATCAAATCCCACACTTAAAATGAAACACAGCATAAATACTTTATAAAAGGACTCATTTTATGTCGGCTATATGTACAAACAACAATATAGTCATATTATTTTTGAATAAAATACTAGATCCTCTTTAAATACATGTGGAATATGCAATGAAACTTATTTTTTTATTCCCCTGCAGTTCTGCTCATTATGATATAACAAAGTAAGGGAATGAATTAAAAGTTTGGTTTTCATCTGAACTACAAAAGGATGTGCTACATCCTGAAAAAATATTAGAAAAAAATGCAAAGACACAACACAGCAAAGTAATAAAATCCCTGAAAACAAGTGCAGAGTAGAGACGTTATACCAAAAGTGCAATAAAATCTGTGATATTAAGTTGGGACTGCTTGTAGTGTTTATCTCCATGATACACGACCCTTCTTTATCTTTCTGTCTCTGAAACTTGAGATGTCCGTGTTCTGTTTTTCTCGACTCCGTGGGCAGTCAGGTCATTATTTTACTAAGAGAAATGACCAGTAATAGAAGGAGGGACATGTTTAAAGATGGATTGCTCTGTGAACATTAGGCAGACATAGCTCTGGATAACATTAGCTGTCTAATCAGAGGGGGGGCAGGAAGTCATGTGAGCCAAATGTGCATGAAGGACTGTGTTTTTCTCCTGCTATTTGTTTCTTTGTACTGAATTCACAAAGCAAAGAGGAATATATCCACGTAGGTAGAAACTGTTCCATTAGGACAGTGTATTTTTATTTTTGTATTTGAAGGTAATGTAAACACAGCAATGCAGCAAGTCATTTTACCCTTTTTTAAAACTAAATCAGGTGTTAGCAGATGGTATTTTTTTGTCAACTATGTTTGAAACACAGCGCTGCTTTTTCAAAACACCAGTCGATTTTCTCTCGTTCTAACTTGCATATTTATGCTGGTTTCCCACCATATACATGTATAATATCTCACTGGAATGAAGGCAAACTGCATGAGAACAGAAGGACGCTATGTACTGAAGCATAATTTGGAAAACGATGCTCAAGAGAAAAAAAAAATAAACCATTTGTATAATGTTTGAAGAAAAAGTGGAGAAAGACGGGAGCGACAGAAATGAAGAATGCTTCAAAACACCATCCACACCCCCACACACAGAAATAAGAGGCCAGACCAAATGGCTGAAGGGTTGCTTGGATAATGTATTAGACAGAGATGGCACTCAGAGCAGCTACACATGGTAGGAAACGCACTGCTTCGCCAAATGTCTTCAACACACACATACACGCACACACGAAGAAAATGGATAATAGAATGAGGGATAGCAGTCTGAAAGATGAGCTACATGAGCTCATCATCAGGCAGTTTGTGAAGAGCAGCTTTTAAATTCTTTCAGCTCAAAACTGAATGAAAACTGTGGAAATGTATTTATACTCCATGCACACACAAAAACAAACAGCTTTAGGAAGCACAAGGTGATCTCCATCTAGCACCATCAGGTGACATAGATGTAGAGGTGTAAGGATTAATCGATCAGTCCTGATTTCCTTCAGGATCGACCGATACGTACATGTGAAACCGATCTTATCCATTGACCTTAGGGTGCATTCACACCAACCATGTTTAGTTCACTTTAATCCAGTGCTTCTCAATTCCAGTCCTCAGGCCCCTCTGCTCTGCATGTTTTAGAGGTGCCTCTGTTCCAGAACAGCTGATCCAAACGATTGCATGACCTCTTTTGCAGCCACCAAGTACTGCAGAAGTCTGTTAATCACCCACATATTCAATCCAGGTGTGTGGCAGAAGTGAAACATCTACAACATGCAGGTCAGGGAGGCCTGAGGATCGGAATTGAGAAACACTGGTCTAGTTCAATTTTCTAGAAAGTCTAGGTCGTATGGGGACGTGTGAATGCACAATCAAACTCTGGTCCACCTACAAACCTCTGTCTCGGTTTGAATGCATATGTGAAGGCCAAGCGGACCAGAGACTGCACCAAAAAAGCGGGGGATTCTGAGCTGGTTGTTGAAGAGTTTTTGTTTGGTAAATTTCCCAAAGACTAAAAAGAAATCCTACAACTGCTAAAATCTAATGCCACTCCATTTTTATTTACATTTGGTGAAAAAGGAAGCTGCGCTCAGGGGTCTAGAAGTTTTTATGTAATTTCCTTCAGTAGATCTTGATGAGTACTTGATTTCCAATTAGTTTGTTTTGTTTGTTTGACACAGTGCAGTGTAAAAATGAACAGCACCAGCTGAAAATGTAACATGTTGCAATTTTTGTCCCCAATCAAACCAAGTCTACCTGACTATTAGGTGTGAAAACACCCTTATTTACATTTAAATAGCCACATAGTGGCTGCATCTGGGCATTTTCATTTTGCACTACAAGGAAACCTAAAACTCAGGATACTTTATTGGTGGTTTGTTTGTCCTCAACTGACCTCAAACCCTATGATTTAGTAAAAGTCAAAACACGTCTGTACACATTATTTTCAGTAAGAGGCTCAAAATGTCTCTGTAGTCTAACTTGTGCAAGTTTTGTTTGTTTTTAAAATGTAAAAAATGAAATACTGAAGAAACTGAATTCTTTAGCTTAATTCACTTCATTTAGTAGTATTTGTAACAGAGGCAGTTCTTAGCAAAGCTAAATATTTTACATTCTTAGAGCAAATGGGAATATTTAAAATCAATTCAAGATGAGGGTATGACAAAATAAATGAAAACAAATTAAATATTTTACTAATCTCTTAAAAAGAGAAAAGGCTTTTAGAAAGAATCAAGAACTTAGTAGCTACGGCACATAAAATAAAAGCTACTTGTTAAATAATGCAATTATTTGAACTTGCAGACAGCTGGAAATCAAAAAGTAAGCCCTATCTGTACATAATAGCGTCACATTTACAATCATCCTCTATGACAGTTTTAGTGAGTAAAACTACTTTCATTTACCAACCAGCTCCCATCATTTCATCTTTAGGATTTTATCAAACTAAAGTGAATTGCTGTAAAATTAACTACACATTGCCCGCAGATGTGTAAAATTAAAAACCTATTTCAAATGGTTTGGATTTGGGCCTGTGAGGCACAGAGAGGCTTTTAATGTGATACATCTTAACAGAAAATAACACCACATTTTACAGACCTGGCTAGTAATAGTATGACACAAAAAAGAAGAAATCAGGTGACTATGTAATGATAGACAGACAGACAGACAGACAGTTTCTAGTGCAGATGTCTTAGGAAACTTGAAATAAGACAAACTAACTTAAAAGTAACTTTTCAGCAATATTTAGCCGCTTGTTTAAAGTAAATAATTCTTTAATTTTGATGAAAAAGTGCTTCTTCCATTGGCAAATAAGTTAACTTATAACATAGGAAAAATGTCTTGCTATAAGTGAAATAATCTGTCAATGGAACTGGTACTTTTTTGTTGATATTAAGGAATTATTTACTTAAATCAAGCGCCTAAATCTTGCTAAAAAGTTACTTTGTCTTATTTCAAGTGTACTAAGATATTTGCAATAAAAACTAGAACTAAATTACTTGGTAAAATTTTCAGTTTTTGTAGTGTAGAATATCTACAATAATACAATTAGTATTGGTAAATATTTCTGGTAAAATATAGTGAGTGATGCATGATGTCCGATTTAGTAGAAGAATATAGTTATTGAGAATTTTAGCCCAATATAAAGAACTCCTAAATAATTTAACCGCTACACTAGTCTTTCACGGTTAGCAACTAATAACTATAAATATTTTAGTTACTTGAATAGGCCGCTGCTGAAGAATAAGGAATTCATAAGTTGCTCAGCCAGTTTTGATTTTGGAGGCATTTTTTCCTGAATTTAAACAATACACATAGAAGAAAACAGCTTTTAAATAATGGCCCACTTCAGTGCCTACAGAGGCTCAACATGCACTCATTTTGTTTCTTTCATTTCTTAAACAAAACAAAGGTTTAATTAAACTTAAATAAAGATAAGTAGCAACTTTCCAGGTACAATCTACTATGTTTTTTAGTTGTTTCTTTTTAATATTCAGCGCTTGAATTCTGTTTGAAATTTATGTGCCTCTTTCTAAGTGTTACCAAAATAACAGCTGATATGGCAGTGAAATAAAAGCAATAACTGCACAAGCACTGTTGAAAGCACCCACACACCCCCACGAAAATGAAGAGGAGTCAGAAGGCTCCGGGACTAGCTATTCACTGATATTGATTGGATATACACATATTCCATGGTAACATGTGGGTGATGGAGCTGCTACAGTTTGCAGAGGAAGTCAGCGCATTCTTGCAAACAGAGGTTGTAGAAAATGACATACACATCAGTTTATACTTCTACATGCTGAAGCGACAATTAACATTTAAAGAGTGAAGTGGTGTGCCCTCTCTTTTAGCCCCAACAGGAAGTCTCCCGCTGATTCAGGAATCCAGTCTGCCCTGCAGAACGCTGTCACATTTCTAGGCCAGATTCTACTGTGATCAGCAAAAACCTCTAAATAAAACAAAGCAGGCAAGCAAACAAACAAACAGCATCCTCCCCTCCCCTTCTCTCCCCTCCTTCCCTATTCTCCTGTCCTGACTGGCAGTGGGAGCCAGAGTGGGGAGCAAGCGAAATGATATGGGGCTGAGCGCTGGCCAGTCCTCTGACAATGACCATATGGATCACAGGGACATGGCAGCCTCGACTTCCAGCGGGATACACACACATTCAGTGTCATCAGCCTCATACTAATTCACCTGCAACACTTGAATAAAATCCTACAAAAACCGTAAATCATCAGCTAACATGAACCACATAATGGGCAGAAACAGACGTTGGTGTTGAGACATTTCTAGAGTTTTCCAGACATGACTTCCAAGTTGAAAGAAAATGTACAAATTCAGTCTAAATGTGTCAACAAGGCAACCAAGCCACTGAGTGGAAGCTTTTACATTAAATGTGGGAGGTGGGATTCAACACAGTTCAGTCTCCAGGTCAACATTTCATATCTTTGTTATGAATCAAGATCTCCAGCTTCCACAATGTGACTGGCTTGTCAAAGGTTTTTGCAGCCCAATGATGTAAATATCTGATTTGCCTTTTCTCACAAACTTCTCTTTAACTTAGCCTGGCCAATAAATAGTACACTTTTCTTTCTTCAACAACAGAACATTACTTAAAATGTATTATCAACTTACTGTTAAGAATCAGTAAGTGTATTTATTTGTAATAAAATGCATAAACTGTTTGCCTGTTAGTGGACCTTTGCTAGCACTGATATATAAAACTACACTGTGTGTGTATACACAAAATTTAATCCACAAACTTCAATTTATTCCCTTTTCTTTCTGCAGATCAAGGCTTTTTGATTTGCATCTAATTTCTTACATTTTTTCTATTTTGGCTTCATGTTTTGTATAATACTGACATATATGAATCTGCCATGTTTGTTCAAACATGTTTACACTTGAGGTTAGACTTAAATAATATTGAAACTCAGTAGAGACCAGAATATGCATTAAAACCCTAAATTTCTTTTTGCCATGATTGTAATAGTCTGAATATGATTATTAACCGGAGTTGCTGCCATGTAACTTCTTTTGCAAACAAGATAAACATTAGGCAAGGCAAATTTATTTATATAGCACCTTTCAGCCAAAGACAATTCAAAGTGCTTGTACAAGAGAGCCAAAAACAACACACAACAAGAAGATGGTAATATTATAATAATAATAATAATAATAATAATAATAATAATAATAATAATAATAAATAAAAGATCAAGCAGATTAAAAATAGACAAAGTAAACATCAACATTTCAAATATAGTGAATGAGCAGAACCAAAAAACCTAAGAATAGGCAACTTCAAATAAGAAGGTTTTTAACCTTGTTTTAAACAAACTCAAGGTCGGGCCAATCTTACAGTGAGCAGGAAGCTTATTCCAGAGTGTTGGAACATGAAAACTAAAAGCTGCTTCACCATGTTTAGTTCTGACTCTCGGTATAGTTAATAGGTTTGATTCTGATGATCTTAAAGGTCTGAGTGGTATATATGGTTGTTGAAGATCAGAAATGTAGTCTGGGTTTCTATTATGAAGCGCTTTATAAACTATTAAGGAGATTTTAAATTCAATTCTTTGAACAACAGGCAGCCAGTGCAGGGATCTTAGAACTGGACTGATATGTTGATCTCTTTCTGTTTTAGTTAGGACTCTTGCAGCGACGTTCTGGAGAAGCCGGAGCTGTCTTATTGCTTTTTTTGGTAATCCAGTAAAAATGGCGTTGCAGTAACCGAGTCTACTAAAAACAAAGGCATGAACTAATTTCTCAGAATCTTGTGGGGACATGAGTCGTCTAATTTTAGCAATATTTTTGAGATGGTAATATGATGTTTTTATTATAGATTTGATGTGGTTATTGAAGTTTAGATCAGGATCCATGATCACCCCCAGATTTAACGGTAAAAACTGTGAACAGAAATGCCATTAGAATCAGATTGAATATTTTCCTGCTGTAAGATTAAAAGTGAGATCTTTTTCTGGTTTGTGAATAAAGAAAACTCTAAGAAATGTTTTTCATTAAAAAAGTCCCTCACACATTGTATAAGGTGTGTTTACAAAAACACTTCACTGTTGAAGATGTTACTAAAAGTAGTAGACCATCACAATAAAGATAAAAATGAGGCACAAATAAAGAGTTTCAACCCATTTTTATGGAGATGGAGAGCGAAACAAGTTCTGAGGTCTGATCTCAAACACAAATAATGAGATAACAGAGAAATCCTGGATCTGTATCTCCAGCTTTACATGCCTCAGTTTGAGAGTTAACTATTGGTTTATTAGTTTTAGCTTGCTTGGAAGAAATGCAGCAGAGGATTTATTTGATGCTGAAGGACTTGGTATTTTTGAGCTGCATCTGAATAGATTACCAAGAACCAAAATGTTACTTAGACAGAATGAAATGTAGAGACATTAGGCGAAAATGAACAGCTTAGAGTAAATCTGAACAAATTCTTCATACAAATTAACATGTATATGGTGTTGAGGAGATGATAACTGGAACTTGTTTTCACACACAGACACTTTATGGTCTTTGAGTTGACTTTAATTTAAAAATATGTGACAACAAAAGTTATTTTAAATTAAGTCAAGCATATTGAAGATGATTCAAAGCAGAGAATCAAATCTATGACATCTTGTCAGTAGAAGAAGAAAACAAATGCAGGATTTTCCCGCTAAAACTTTTGATTTTATTCCAACCATGATAAAGTGATAGGACAAAACAGAAGATGATAAGTTACTGTTACTAAAAGTGATAGTACATGCTACTGAATTGAAGGTGTATTAAATTTTTCATAGACTGCTTCTGCATTTCTTAAATTATTAATAACTCATTGGATTATGTCCTATTTAACTAATTATAAGATCTTGTGAGAACCATAAGGCTTCCTTTCGTCTCGTAATTGCAGTTTGTTTGGAGTCTGACAATAATTAAATCAATCAACTTTTTATGAAATGTTTGAATTGAGTTAGTTATTTAATACACAGCCCAAAATTATAATCTTTAATATTCTGTTTACTCCCAAACATCCCAAAAACTATATAAAAATGAATTAAATACTTACAACACAAGCATCAGCTTTTAATATTAGACTTTAACAACCTTAAACAACACATTTACCATGAAAACAAGGTAAATGAAAATGATAACTGACCGGAGTATTAACCACCCACCACCAACAAACAAAGAAAAGATATTTAAAATTTAAAGCTTCAGAATTTTACAGTATATCTACAATAAGGTCCCCAATAAACATAGCACAAATCAATAAAAGTGGGCTTGTATTATGTTATTAACAATTAGTTTTTAAAATGTACTCATCTTATGTAACTACTCAGTCCAGTAAAGAGTTTGAGTGTAACTTTAAAGAAGGAGGGAAATGGCTTACATTACCATTAAACACATAAATCCAATAACCTTCTTCTGACATGATAAATATGTAACAAACAAAGCAGCTTCTTACAGAAAGCAGCCCGCCCGTGTTTCAATAGTTAGGGTCATCTGCCTGTCTACAAGAAATTTCTATTACATTATCTTGAAAACCCGTCTCTCTTTAATCAAATTATTTCCCTTTAATTTACTACATTAACTTTCCACTGCATCCTATGACTGTTTCTGACTCAGAATGTCAGTGTTTAATAAAGGTCAAAATTGTATAAAAAATTTTTTGCAACTAAATTGACATGATTTTGTTTTCAACCATCTGGATTTTTTACATAACTTGCAAGCAACTTTTATATTAATAATTGTATTGGAGAAACAGAGCTCAAATTCTGCCTATATCAACTTAAATCCTTAAACAATAGTACTTTTTCTTCTTTTTTATTTCATACGTATGAGGAATCAGATTAATAATGCACAGAATTACAAATCAGTCTTATTGCAAGAGACTCAAACTTAAAAATCTAATTTTGAAAGTGGTAACAGCTGCAAAACATTGCAAAAATTATATATTACTGTATATGCATGAAAGGTCGCTTAACTTAAGATTCTCCTTCTTGCATATAAAGCGCTTAATAATTAGGTTCCATCATACAGCAGAGAGCTGATTGTTCCATATACTGTAGCTTAGCTTATCCTGAGATATCTCTGTAGTCATACTGATTCATTTTATCTGAAAACTAAATAAAAACTGAATCAACCCCAGCGAACACCAAAATACGCGTTCAGATGAGGATCGCTTGTCCGATTAAAGCACATTTTTGAAAATAATCTTTAAGCAAGTGTTAGAATTTTTCATTAATCTTCATTAGGATAACATTTCTCTATTAAAATATTTTTTATTGGTCTGATGTAATGTAATCGAATCTGGCCCGCCATAGATTTTTATGCAGCCCCCTTGACTCCAAATTACACCTATAACAACCAAATCTGCAAAATTCACACGAAATCCACAGTTTTTTTCTGATTTTACTGCCATTTTTTACTCAAAATTGGTCAAAAACACCAGGTCTGCTGCCTCAGCTATACTTCATGTCCAATTATAGTCCGTGATCAATACGGCGAGTCACAAAAAGTAACATTTAATATCAAACATTAGCATAATGTTTGATGGGTGTGTAATATCGTAAAAATTCCTTAGGAATATTTCTGAATTAGCACCACAAAATCTGTGATTTTGATTACAAAAATACATAATGGGTGTGCTACAAAAACACAAAAGCAAACAAATTCCTGGAGGGACAGCTATTTATTAATATTTTAATAGTTTAATGGGTTTTATCAATACGTTCCTAAAGAACGTATTGATAAAATCCTTTAAGAACATTAAGATTTTTGATAAACTGAGTTTCATTTATCCCTGCTCTGGTGAATACATGTGGACCTTAATGACTCTTAATATAGGATAGCTTAAAATGTTAACTGCATAGTCATTTAATTTTAAAACATAAAAATAAGTTTATCAGAGTGCTTTTTACGAGTCATGTAAAGTCACCTCTGCTCCAAATATAAATAATGGCCACTCATGATTAGAAGGCCAGAAAAAACTGGATAGAAATAGAAGAAATGAAGTTACCAATCACACTGTTCATGGTCTACGTCTTATATTTAGAAAAAAATCTGCCTTTCTGAGAAGTTCTCAGATAAATATCTTTATCTCCGAACTGATGAGAATATCCCTGGTTTAGGACGGATCCTTTTAAGATCGCAGTGTGTGATCCAGCTCAAGACATTTGGACGTGTTGCACTTGTAAATCCCATCCGTTAATACTTTCTGGATCGTCGCTGCAGGAAAGGCAAATCAAATCCATCCCAGCAAAATCTCATCAGACAGAGGTATAGACCAATGACACCAATAAATCAATGTGACTGTAAAAATGCAAGAACACACACACGCCCGCATTCTGATCAAGGCCTGAAGGCTTTCATGTAGTAATCACCTATGGGAGTGTTAAGCAAGGAACGCCCACTGTGTCTGTGCATTCATTTAATACACTACTACACAGTCTGTTATGAACAGTACTTCTGGCAGAGCACTTTTTAACTGAATCTTGATGCTAATAAATAAGGTAAACTCCAATTAATATTTAAAGCTAATCATAGCCACAGAGTTGGAGAACAGACAAAGACAGATTGGAGCCCGGCGGGAGAAAGAGGGAGCTTTCTAACGGATGATCCCAGTAGACTGAGGTCTCCACTTTCCTCAGATTTAAATTCAAAAGCTCCTGTTTTAAAAGAATGTTCTGACAATCCCAGCTGAAATCAGCCATAATTAACCTAGCAAGCTCCTAACAAAAGCGGTACAATCATTTTGTAAATAGACGACATGGGGGGAAAATTAATAAAGCATCATCATGTACCAGGGTGTGTAATGATTTCCTCACATGTACATGAAATGATTACGTCTTTAGATTTATTTAGGAGTGGCAGTGATGCTCTACATTTGTCTCTGAATGAATGAGCCTTTCATCATGTTAAGATTCCAAAAACATGGGTAGTTACCAGGGAGGGATATTACCAGGGACGGCTAGTATAAGTGGGCTAGTAGGGTCCAGCCCTCCCTGACATTTACAATAAAGTTGTTAAAATAAACAACTTAAAATTAAATACCTAAAAATAAATAAATTTTAGAAATAATGTATCACATTTTGCTAAATTTTCAACAAACCTGGTGTCAAACTGCCTGGGGAAAATCCCGGGGTCTTTCCGAAGGGCTACCTTCTGACAGCCCCATTCAGCGTTACTGTCTGTCACGGCTCAAAATGATTGACAGGCGTCTAGCCACACCCTCTCATTGGGGGCAAACCGAGCCCCAATGAGCCTCGGTTTGAGGCTCATTGGGGCTAATTTTGCTCAGCCCAGGGCCACAGGATTCATCCAATCAGATCAGGATTGACTTGCCTCGAGTTCGCGTGTGTGTGGGCGTGGTTTGGTGTAGACTGAGTAGGTGCGATGGCGAGCAATATTAGCATAAACGAGGTGGATTATTTTGCCTTTTGGCATCCCAGAAAAGTTGTCAGAGGCAGCTTCTCTTTAAATAAGACAGGCCTCATTTCGAAACATATTGTATCTTGTTTCGTTTTCTCAGTGTGACTGTACGGAAGCGCATTGCTATCATGCAGGGGAAAAAAATTCCAAGCACTATCATGTTACACGTATCTTGTTTAAACATGATAGTTATCTTAAAACAAGATAAGAAGATAACTATCACGTTTAAACAAGATACGTATCACGTTATAACGTGATAGTTTATATATATGCATATATATATAAACATGCACACAAAATAACAAATGACATTTAAATGATAAATTACATGATGTGAAATAGATTGGAATGACAAAGGGAATAAAAATTCTGTTGAAAAGCCTTTTTATGACAACTTCAAGATGTCTTGTGTCGTATTTATGGAGAAACGAGTGCAATGCATTGCCACAGTGTGAGCTTTGAGTCTTCCAACAGATTTTCAGAAGGATTCAAGTCAAGGCTACTGAATGGAAAAGTCTATCATCTTTATTTTGAGCTCTGAAACTAATTAATTTCTTTGGCTGTGTGGACTCAATGTCTTAAAAAAATCCATCTTTGTTTCATTTTCACACTTGTGTCAAGACTATATTCAGCCCTCGATTAAAGGCTGACAACCAGCACCACACCATGATGTTCCTACCTACAAACCTACTTGTTGGTTGGGTGTTTTTGGAATGATTTGCACTTCCACTGCAAATACATGGCGCGTTTAAATTTTGGTCTCATCTAACCTCACTACTTTATTAGCCTATTTAAATGTTCTGCAACAAACTTTAAGCAAGATCTAACAAGCTTTTTCTTCAGAAGTGAAGTCTTGTGCTGCTGAACAAAAAGTAACTTAGGTATTCATGAATGTCCATTGCTGAAGAAAAAGCTTTTTAGACCTTGCTTAAAGTTTGTTGCAGAATATTTAAATAGGCTAATGATATGTTTACTGTAAAACTGTACCCCTGCATTTCAGGTGTATCCAATGATGGGGTCTTTGGGTTATGGATGACAATTCTTTTAATTGTTTTATTCCTCTTTCAGAAATCTTGTAAAGAACATCTATGATAGATTTATGGTGAAATTATGTTCTTTTAACTTGGATCACTGGAAATACTAATAATAGTTTAGAAATACATCTTTAACCAATAATGCCAACAATATCTTTTGCAACAGTGAGGTTGCAAAGGTAATGAGAAACAATTAAGGTATTTCAGCTAATTTCTTGCCTTTCTTTGCCCTTTTGCAGGTCATTTTCTTTGTGCGTTTAATAATTATTTCCTGCATCATTTCATTAATATAGTTTATTTTATTTTTATTTGTTTGCATGTGTTAATTACTTGGCTTTTTTACTGACATGTGTTGTGAATTTTATATCAATAGCTCAAACAGAAATATTGAGGTGTTTAATCCACCAGTTAATGACTACTTTAGTAAAATAATTGATTGATAAATGTCCTGTTCTCCAGCTATGGATATATAGAGAAAAGAAGAGCCAGATTTACATTTTCCCACAAGGATGAGCAACATTGACAGATCGTAGATGTATGTTTCTAGCCATGTCATGTTGGACGCAGACAGGAGTGGAGACACAAACTGGCCAGATACATGGATGTTATAGAAGACGGAGGGACAGATGTTTTCCCGTAGTGTCAGTGTCTCTCCAGCTCCTCTCTCTGACAGCACCACCAACCGACTCCTCTTACATAACCACACCCCCCCTTTTGGGCTGCCGCCTGCCTTTATTGGCTTATTTCTCTCCTTTTCAACCTTTACATTTTTACCCCACTTAACCCTGTAGCTCATCCCAAACTGCTCATTTGAATTTCAATCTCTTTACGTCACAGATAAACTATAGCCACTGTTGCACTCAAGGCACGTGCGACACGTTAAACAATTCATATACACAGGGTGAAAATTCACATCGTAGAAAGATGCAAAGATCCTGTACAGAGGCGTTTTCCTTAGTGGTGCATTTTCAACCAACCCAAGACCCCTGAATGAATAACAGTACAGCTTAAAGATATTTCATTGAGTTGTAGCCAATTTATGCTGTGCAACTTTAGTACTGAATGAATTTCTTGGCTATAAGTGATGCAGTCCACTAATGGACATTAAAATCTCCATATAAACAATAACTGCTTACATAATCACATTTGTTGCAAGCTTTCAAAATGCCTGATTGGTCTGGATGAAGCAAGAATGTAATGTTACAGAAACTAAAAAATAAAACACATTCATGGCCCTAAAGCTGAAATCCCTCCTTATTTGCTTTAATCTGCTAATATCAGCAAGCTTGCGGCTCAGATCAAGGCTCCATTTTCTTCTTGCCTTCCATATTCCAATTTTTCATTCTCAAATCACAATTGGACATAAACGACATCAATGCAATGCAAACAATGCAGATGGCTTCAGTTGCCGCGAATGCAAGACTGCATAAACACATACTCATGCACAGTAAGAGCCATTTCTTGAATCTCATGTTCGCCAAGCTGCCCTTCCCCCCACCCAAAGATCACTCTCATGCTCACATACGTGCACCTTGATTAATTAAAGGCTGAGCTTCTGAAACTGTCCTGACCTTTTCTTAACCGTCATTTATACACACAAGTGTAAATAAATGACACTAATGGAAACAAAATGGAGTCCACTGGGGGGAAGAAAAAGCTAGTTTCATTCAATCTGTGCAACATGTAAGACGCAACATTTAGAAACAGGCTGATTTCTTTTGTTACAAAACAATCTCATTATGCTGAGGTTGTTTTAATCACAAGGCCTGCCTAATGAAAACGACACTGGTGTCAAACATCGATTTCATTATCAATTTGCTAATGAGACTTTATCCCTTACTTAGCTGATCAGAAACAAATCCATTTTTCCGTCATCTAATTTCGAAAGTCGGACACTAATTTCAGAGTAGAAATCTAAATTTGAAAGCATAAAAAAAACAAAACACAATCCTTTAGCCTATGGCATCAGCATCAGTGTAAGCCTTTGACGACACACAGTAGGTGTGTTAAATCTATAGGCATTAGTCATCTGCATTACTCCCAAACATGCAGATCATCTCCATGTACGTGCACTGAAACCAGATTCATCCTGTTCCAACAGATGAACCCCAGTCAACAAATTAAAGCGAGGGGGGGTTGAGGTGACTACTAAATTAGGAGTATCTTTAATTAGCTGAAGGAGCTGATTTTATTTGTCACTATTGCAATCACTTATGTGATCTCTACAAAACCCTAACAGAGTGAGGAAAGAGGATTACCTGGTCGTACCACTCCCGGTTGGTGCAGGTGCACTCAGGCCACCATCCTCCTTGTCCACTGGAGTTGTTGCCGTTTACTTTGGGGCCACACTTGGACTGGCCCTTTGGGTTGGGGCCTCCAGGGCCTCCACCAGACATAATCTTGCCCTTACTTCTCCCCAAAGTGCCACCTCCACCACCTCCTCCTCCGCCCCCACCGCCTCCTCCTCCTCCCATGCTTCCACCCCCTCCTGAGGCTGGAGGGGGCAAGGTCTGGCCTCCCCCGTACCCAGGTGGGTATCCATAGGGCTCAGCCTGCCAGTCTCCGCCGTACGCTGGGGGGTCCATCCTGCGCAGAGCTGCCATACGGGTCACCTCATAACATTCTGGGCACTTGCAGCAGTGATGGTGTTTGTGCATGCTGGCTGTGCTGGCTGGGCTGACGCTGGGATGAGCGGCGTGGCACTCGGTCTCTGCTGCCTCCTCAAATCTCACACGGCACGCGGCGATCAGCTCGCAGAGCGCTAGCGCCGAAGGAAATAACACCAATCACAGGAATTTGTACAGATTTTCCCCTCTATGGTGTTTTTTTTCTTTTTTCTCTCTCTCTCTCACTCTCTGTTTTGGTCAAATCCGGTTGCTTTATTCCTCGTGGATGTAGAGAACAAAAAAAAAAAAAAGAAGCTGAAACTGAGATGGATGGGAAGCAGCAACAGGAAAACAAAAAATACAAAATGGGCACGTAGTCTTTGTCCTCTTGACGTAGAAGATCAAAGGAAATATTTAAGATATTGTATGCCAACACGCAATCAGAGACCAGCCCTGATGATAGAAATTTCTTCTTGCTTCTCTTGGTTCACAGTGATACGCATATAAATTCATAGATATATAGATTCTTTTGTTTATATATCATATATATTTACACACACAAATACATATAAAAATATTAATATAAACAGACGAGCACAAATACAGATATGTACAAGGATAAATGTATATTTATATATATAAATATCTATATGCGTGTGTACAAATATATATATAGATATATAAACAATATGTATAAATAAATGATATCCGCAAATGAAAATCTTCCTTTGTTGATTCTGTATCTTCTTGATGTGTCAAAAAAAAAATCTCACGTTTTTTTTTTTCCTCCTGCGTTGAAAATCGTTGCCTTTTGCTCTCTGTCTCTTTTCTCAGGCTGCAGAGAGGAGCTGAGCGCTGGATCGCCTCTCAGTCAGCTTGCCCTAGATGTGGATTATTCAGAGGGATGCGAGCGAGCAAGAGGGAGGCTGGTGAGAGAGATAGAGAGAGGGGAGCAGCAGCGAGGGAGGAGGGGGAAGGATACATAGCAGCATCCCTCTAGCAGCTCAGTCCTGACAGCCACAGCCAATCAACTCGCAGCATCGCCATCAGCAGCAGCAGCACCAACAGGACTGAGCGCTTCACTAGCTGCTCTTAAAGGGGCAGCGACACCGACGCCTCGCTGCTGCCTGCTTTGGGTGAGAAAACACTTCTTCACGAAGTACGCCACAGTAAAAAAGGAAGAAAAAAAAGCACCGCATGTGTTTATTTTCTTAACATTTTCAAGAGAAAGAGCAAGGGAGTCCTAATCCGCAATCAGTCAATGACAACCACAGACTGTAATCCATCAAAAGTGAGTCTAATCCATGTTTTTCATCAGGCCAGTGCAGCCAAAATCCAACTTACAATGAGCACCCCTGTCCCTCCGACTGATCACTGGCCACCTCCCCGGTCATCTCCAGTTCAGCTGCAGACTTAATGCCTGTCCTGTGCTATCCCTGGCCATCCTGAGGCTCTGTGCCACAACACACATCCGCAAATAGTCTCACAGAAGAAGCATAAGCATAAGACAATCACAGAGGTTTTACATTTCAACCATTCTTCTTTTATTTTTTTTATTATTCTGCAAGACGTGGTCAAAAAGAGCACAGTGGGAGAAATCTGCCCTCGTGGATCCTCATTTAGGAACCATAGGGGAATTATTTCATGTTCACAATGATGACATCAACACATGTGTACCAAACCAATAAGATTACACGCTTTGGCTTTCGAGTGGATGGAGGAAGAGATTGAGAGTGTGAACACGTGAAGGGAAAAGGAGAGAAGGAGAGCCTATATGGCTTTCATCTTGCTGTGGCAGTTATATTTCAGTAATTTGATAGGACTGCCTGGGAGCCACTTTACATGCTTATGAATTTGTAGTTTGGTCACAAACTGGACACAAAACATCCTGACACAGAGTGAAAGGTTTGTCTTTACAGGGAGCTGATGGAAAGTGTTACAGTGTTGCCATTAAAGCCCTGTACGTATGCATTATTAATGGGGAACAGAGCTGGGTGTGTCATTGTGTGTTTAAATGTAGCCTTGCATTTTACGGCGCCTAGATTTGAACACGGTGTTCTTCAGATTCAAATTCAAAATCAGAGTAGCATTCTTATCAAACCGAACAGGATCTTAAGACGAGGCCAAAAGTGGCTCACACAGCAGGCTCAGCCACACTTAATTACATGCAACAGTAACTCACTTCATTTTAATGATATTCTTTCACTCTATCCTAGTCCTTCCTTCAAGAAGGAGAGACTTGTGCAATTTTATGCAGAAGCAGGAAACCGCGAATGCCTGGGGATGCAGCCACAAACTCTTCCGAAGTCAACGAGAGCGTCAAGGCAAAGCTTTGAAGCAAACGATGTAAGCATATCGATCCAGGCACACATGACCGCGCGCATGTGGCAACTAATCCTTCCCGGTGCTATTCTATGGTTCAATTTAAAGCCATCAGAAGAGCAAACATAAGAAAACAAAACAGATGTATATTGATTTGCAAAATAAAGAAAAATTAGCCAGTCAGAGAATTTTTCAGCAACGAATTCAGAACTGTCCATTCGTGATGCCAATAAAACAAAAATAAAAACAAAAATTAATTTCAAATTTATAAAAGTATCCAGTTCAGTTCAATTAATATTCATTCCATTCAATGCAGCCGGTTCCAACTAACATCTGCATGATGCAAAAAATATACACTGCTGTTCTTTAATTCGATAATAAACTGGCCAACTGCATTGCTTCTTTTTTGAAAAGAGCACAATAATATTCAATAATTAGAATATGCCATTAAGGCTGGTTTTTCAAAATAGCAACCTTTACGCAGGTATTAAACATACTTTTCATTTATTCCACATTTCTGTATTAAAAATTGTGCTTTTTATTGGTCTGAAGTAATATCCTAATTTTAAATGTTTTCATTATCTGTATGCATAAATAAAGGCAAATAAAGTGTGTAATTAATCTATGTAACTGCTTCATGGAGAGAAACTCAGTTAAGGAAATGAATAAACTTTTTTTCTGGTGGAAAACGTCCCATAAGCAGAACCAGTACATATGGCCTTGTAGGATCAAGGAGAAAGAGGCAACAGAGAAATGATTACAGATTGATCATTGTGGACATACATAACCTTTTAATATATTTTGTTATATCAGTATTAATTGTTAAATATTAATTATTCTTTAAATATTCAAGAACTGCCAAAATGTAGTAGTTTATAAAACCTAAAACCTGACAAAAAAACCTAAAATTAACATTATTACATAATAATGATCAATGAGTTCATTGATCATTATTATGTAATAATGTAAAATAAACTAAAATATAATAAAAAACAGAATTTTTAGACAAAATTCAAAAAGTTCAAATTCATATGAAATTATATACATTCCAGTTTAATCCTGGTTGATTTTACTGAAACCAATTCCTTCCTTTATTGTATTTGCAAGTCCCAATTATAGCTATATAAATTTATGAATTAGACTGCTTTATAAATTGATTTCTATTTGAAATAAATGTGCCCTCTGAAAATCTACTAGTAAATGAAAAAGAAGATGCATTAAATTAGGAAATCATTTTCTTCCTTGCAGCCCGTTCAACACTATCAGCTCAGAACCAGGCTGCACAGCCCTTATTACATAAACCCACCTGGACATCCTGTAGCACACACACACATGCACATGCACACGCACGCGCAACCCCCCCCCCACACACACACATTCATGTAGTCATAACGAGCATTACAAGCCCCAGCCACTGCACAAACCGTGCATTGAGCTTTTCAGTCATTTCTAGGCATTTCTCTGAGAAGCTGTGTGACTGCTCCTTTGTCACCTGACAGGATGTACGACCATAAAAGGACAGTCGGTAGTGAGGCAGTCTTAAAGGGGCAGGTTCTTAATAAAAACACACTAAACCTCTGCTGGGCCATTCAGTTATTGCAGGAAAGAATGAAGAAGCAAGTTGTATACGTGCAAAAAATACCAGTAAACAAGAGTTTACATGCTACTTTACATTTATTGCATCAAACTTTTGTAATGTGGGGTTATGCATCATCTCATGATGAAATACTGAAAAAGAAGATGGCAAAGACACTATTAATTAGAAAAAAAGCAGCTGCTCAGCTATACAAACTAAATCCAGCACCACCAATTGATAGAATAATGAGAAAGGGAAATATACCCGCTGTGGGAAGCTAAAATTGATGGTTAATGAGGGAGATTTTATCAGAGCTGCACCACTGAGAAATGGTGGATTTTGTGCAAGCATAAAGGGAACCAAGAAGAAAACAAAAGATCTATGAAAAAGGATGCAAGTAAGAGGTTAGAAGACCAGCTAAAAACTGACAGGAAGGTGAGGGTATTTGGAAAAATATGATGAAGGTGCTGCAGGTCCACGACAGATGCCATGGAAGAGCAGAGATGAAGCTAAGGTGCCCTGTGTGTGGGCAGAAATGCAATGACTAGAGGGGGCTTTACTGAAGCATGGTGCTGAACAGAAGGGGAAGTAAAAATAGAGAGATGCAGAGAATACAACAAAGTGCTTATGCATCTGTGAGTGCAGCGGAATGCTAAATAAACTGTAATTGCCTATTCACCCCGCCACAGAACAGTGCAACGCACCTGAAATCAGTGTGCTTGCTGAGTGTGCATCGGCGCAAAATGTGCAAAACCGCACGTGCCGGAGAAAGAGAAGAAAGAGAGAGGAATAAAAAAAAATAAAAAAACAGATACGAATTAAAAGAGGAATGAAAAAGACAGCATGAAAAACAGAGAAGCAAGAAGAGAGATAGAACGGCAGAGCAGTCTAAAGGGATGCAGGCGGGGGAGGAATGTGGTTTCCATGGTAACTGGGGGGATAGGAGGGGAGGCTGAGCTCTGGGTGTCCGTTCCAGCTCCGCACTGCACCGGCCCTCGCCTCTCAGCCGCCTTGCTATCACTCTCCAGCCTCCCCCTCCACATCTTTCTCTCTACGCCCCCCACCACCGCCTCGCCTCGCCTCTCCTCTCTTCCTCTCGCTCTCTGCCGTTCCCTGCGCCTCACCTCCCTCCCCCAACGTGACAGTGGGAGGATCAAACATGCACACAACCTGTGCCGTCACTGGATTCTTATGCAGCCATTATCATCCATGCACACTGAACCCATGTGCTTACCGCCTGCACCCCTCCCGTTTTTTTTTTTTTTTTTACCCCCTTCAACTCCCCTGATCCTCATGCTTACACCCCCACCTCCACCACCCACTCATTGCACTAGATCTGGGCGCAGCTGAGGAGCAAAGCGCCTGCGGCCACTGTGCTGCCATGTGCCACTGGCCGTGTTGTAATGGGGAACGCATGTGAACACAAGGGCCTGTAAAACCACTGAGGAAAATGGCAGGCTACTGAGATGCATCACGAAAGACAAGGACCGATCCGATTGCTCATGTGAGAAGCATATTGGCCAGCCTCGGAAGAAACTGCCAAACATCTTGTTTATCTGGCAAAAAGTTGGTTCATACGAGGCCAAAAGCAACAGCTGAAGAACCGAGATCCTTTAGTTAAGCAACTAACCGACACTGCAAAAAGTCCGACACTTGAAATCCTGATCTGAAACATTTATTGAATAACAAATTGACATTCTGAACAAAAGTACCCCTTTCTGGTGACATTTAGTGGTTATTTTAAATTTTTTAAATACATGCAGTGTCTTACAAAAATGTTTGTACCTCTTGAACGTTTTATTGTAACATCACTGTAACCTTCAACATGCTGTAAAAGGATCAAATCTAATAACGCTAGCATACATATGTATTTTGTCTCCTGATTTAGTAATTTGTTGAGCCACATTCAAACAGATACATTTTAGGAAAGACACTTAGGTCGTATTTTGATGGCTTGCAGACTCAAATAGTTCAAGATGCTTTCTGTGATGCCTTACAGAATAATATTAAAAGAAGATGTATGTATTTGTGTTTACTTAACAAGCTTATTGTGAGTATTTCTGTCATTTCTCCACTGACCTTTGGCATCTCGACGAGGGAGCGCGCCACAACACCAGAGACTCGCTCTACTTTGAGGGGACTGCTCCTGCTGGTCACTCGAACCCGAGACACGCCTTCATCCTCCTGGTCCTGCAGCAAGCAGAGATGATTGGTCTTATATTTCATAAAATAGATTTAAAGATCTTTCTGCAATTCTGCTTGGTAGGAATCCCTCCTGTTCCTTGCAATTGTAAACATGATGAAGTAGGCATAGAAAAGAAGATAGGTTTATACGGCAACAATCAGAGACTTTCTTTTAGGATGAAAGTACAATATTCTTAATATTTCTTCAATATAAATAGTTTGTGTAGTTTCAAAATGATTACTTTAGCTAAACAGCTTAGTGACTAGATGAAACCAGATATTTACACAGACTATGAAAAAAGACAAATAACCTTTGCTTCGCAGTTAACTTTTCATGTCATTTCTCTTTACGTACATTTTTTAAGTTTAATTCTGATTCAAAGTCTATCAGTAAGGAAAGAAGATTATGTGTCTATTTCTGATGTGTATAAACACTTGGTTTCAGCTGTAATTATTTCACAATTCAATAGAAAATTATTTTAAATTCTTTAAAAGAAGAAACAGACATTTGCTTTTAACTTGCCTTCACTTTCACAATTTGTCACTAAGAAACTGTGACTAAAAAAAGATGAAATTGGTGAAAAATTATTCAAACGTCTTTTTTTTTTAAGACAGTTTGAAAAACAGCTTCTGCAATGTTGCCACAAACTTTACTGGAGTTTGATTGCAGTGTGAACATAGAATAAAAGTTTAATTTATTCAAAATATATTTAGCTGAAAAAGTAATTTATAAACCACTGTCATGAGTTCATAAAACATTTTACATTATAAACTTTGCTTTTAAACATTTATTAATACCATGACTAGATAACAAATTATGCTGGACAATAATTTGTCCTAGAAGTTATTGCGATAAATAACGTCTATGTAATATGCAACATCTAACCGGAATGCACTGAAAAAGACAATATAACATTAATGCAAATACTTTATTAAATTAAAACACTAATTAGCAAGCGTGCACCTCCTGGTAAGTAAAAATAAGAAGACTACTTGCCTGTTGTATAATACTGACATTATTTTGGAAACCATCACCTGCTGGTGGGGCTCAGGTGTGAACTGTTTGTTTGATCTCGTCTTGTAGGACAAACTCACATTAGCCAACTCAATACAGCAGCAGACTTACAGCCAAACAAACTTCCAAAACAAATGCAATGCAGCATAGTTGGCTGCATGGTGACCACTGAAGCTTGTATAGTTAAAGAGTCTTTTGTACCTGAAATGTATGCCCACCAATGCTGCAATTTAGACCACAGAGTCCAGTCAATGACACCAGAGGGCAGCCTTTAGAGCAAGTCATCACTAGTAGCAAGTTGCAAAAGGAATTACTATTTTAAAAAAAGCTTTGTATAAATCCCTTTATACCACTTGAGTGAAACAACATCGACTCTCATTCTCAAGTCACAAAGACAAGTGTTTATATAGAAACAGCCCACAGCCATAAGCATGCAGGCTGCAGTACTTCCAATGAAAAAACAGGAAATAAAAACTTCTGGAAATTTATGTCATGTTTGCAGCCTTTTCTCAACAATTTCTTCAAATTTAAAACAAACAGACCTTGTGCTATGTCAGAGATGCTGAGCGCATTTAGCTTTGACAGCTTTGTTTCTTCATGGCAGAGGTGACAGGCAGGTCAACCTAAAGCAGAAAATACTCCTCCCAGTTTTCTGCTCTGGCAAATAAAAGCAGCTAAGGGTCTGATATTCACAGAGATAAATATAAAAGACTGCAGGTGTACTTGAACTGAGCTCACTAAGTTTTTTTATTATTATTTCTGTGTAAAATAAAATACTTGAAAGGCTTCTATAAGAGTCTACTGTAACAGGTTTTCCATTCTTCATCCAAAGAAGGGCATTCCTCCTCCTCTCTCACCTGCTGCTCTGCACCAAATCATTGAATTTGCAGACTCATTTAGTTTCCCTCCCATCCTCCACTCATGTGACAGCAGGGTTTGAATACAGATGAGCACTTCAGCGGATATACATGAAGTAGCTTGCTTTTTCCCCTCTTAAACTTCCCAACAGGACCACTTCATCCTTCCAACCAGTTCAGGATTGTGTCTGTGCCCTACAGGCAGCTTGTACCAAAGGAGGACAGACCAGGAGCCACACACCACCGAATTAGAAAGTCAAGAGGGTGGATCACAGGGGTACTGAGAGATGACGTTCAGAATGCGGTCATAATTTAGGGTTTAGATGTTCAAACTGGGAACGGACATACTCTGAACACGTGGAGCTTGAATTAACCAAGAAGTAGCAGTTCCAGTAATTCCCAAACAACTGCAAAAGACTGAGGAATAGCTTAATAAGGCTTGAAAAAAAGAAAACAAAATTCTCAAAAGAGGGGATTTGTTACAGAAAATAAGCACATTTTATAAATTGGTTTAAGAAGAGGCGAAGCCATTCAAAATTTCAAGCTTTAAAAACATCTGACTATCAGCAGTCAAAGATTTACTGAAAGCAGCTGCTAAAAATCTAAATAAAGAATCACAAGACTATGAAACCCAGAGATTTGTGCCCTTAAAATACATCTGAAACTAAATTGGGTCAGTTAACCTACCAGAAGTTTCCAAAGTTATGACATTATCATTCCTTTGTTTAATGAGATGTTGAAGACATTATTAAATAAATCTGTGACAAACTCTTTATTTTGTTATTGTGGTCCTTAGCAAATAAAAATACTTTTGGTTATTCTAATTGACCTAAGACAAGAGAAGTTTGGTCTGATTTAAGCTCAGACAGTAAAATAAAATGGTGTATGTGTCTTTTTATTCAACATTTGTAAACTTCTGGTTTCAACTGTATATTAGAAAGTTACTTTAGCTGTAAAAATATTACACTGGAGCATCTTTGGTGTGTAAACAATTGTGGCAGTCTATGTAAAAAATAGCTGTCCAGAGCAAACATGACAATAGTTTAAAAGTTCATACAGAAGTGTTTATACCAACCCATTCTCCCTCCATGAACACCCAAAAATGTCCTTGATGTCAGGAAAAGGTTCCTGTGGTTCAAATAGTTATGTGTGCCTTTCGTCACCCACATGAAGTCAGAGCTCCCATGACTCATGGTAAAATGTAGAAATCTTAGGAACGCAGGTAATGACATCTTGTTTCAGCTGCCAAGTAAAAGCAATTCATGCACAACACAAGTGGCATCTCATTCAATGTAAACATAAAGCACATTTTCTCTGATCTACAATAAAATGTGAAGCAGTAAAATTACCTCCCACACATCCTGCCCGCTGTCTTCCTTTACAACAGTTTGTTCTGCATTCAACTGCAAGGTTACCTCGTAACACTCTTGAATATCTGTGGGGGGAAAAAAAGTAAAACAATAATGATTTTTTTTCTCTCTCTTTACTTGGGCAAGAACAAACATAATCACTTCTCAGTTAGATTTTGTTTCTGCTGATAAATTTCAGGAAGCTCACAGTTTTCATTGGGTAAAATTGGAAGATTGGGATTTAACTGTTTACATGGAAGTTATGTCTTAACATTTCCAAACATACTCCATATATTCATTTGCTGAACTGTGTGACTTAGGCTCAGAGTATCAATCAGTGTCTGAGAGAATGACATAACACTATCTTATAGCTCTACATAAAAAACAATAGTGTAATAGATTATCAAAGATCATGACCCCTGCTGACACCAGAGTATTAGTAAAGATTGTCTCTATTACCATGCGTTAATGTGCCCTGGGACTTATTCTGTATATATTAATCACTAGAAGGTCAGTAAGAGCCAACACAATCAGTTACAAAAAAAAAATCTAGTGAATGTTTTCTTTTTATTATTCTACACACATCACATTTTCTTTCTGATTCCAGACATCTATGATTTATTATTGCTTTTTCCATTACAGACGAGAGAGCGAGAACATAACTTTATGGTTCATTCTCATATGGTGCAGTGTTGCTTAGTGTAGAGGCATGCAGGTAAGCCTCTATAACAGCAGAAACACTCAAAAATGTGAATAACACTACTCAAAGTGCATGATCTATTGGTGTAACTCCAATTCTCTTTCTTATTTACCTTTCTAGGAAAGTGCCAAAAGCAGCTACAGGTCAACACAAGGTTAAGTTCATATTAACGTGATTAGTGAGTAAAAGCAATTAATTAATAGATGGATGGATGCATTTTCAATGATATTTCAGAGCAGAAAGTGTAAAGGATTTATGGGCCAAAAGAAAAAATTACCCTTTATCTCACCTTTTCTTTAATTTAGGGTTGGTAATTGTTGAGCAAAACCAATTTAAAAAAAACTTAAAATACAATTGTGCAGTGGAGTCATGAGCCAAAGTAGATTGTGTATCAAGAGACTCCATAAAACGGAGAACATAAATAATAAGTCTGAATTGAGTGTGCCAAATAAATTGAAATGATGTCAAAACAAGTGTAACCAAACACTGAATGATTCTGTTCTTGGATATTAGACCTTTAATATTCAAAAAGTCAAGATAGGACAGTAAATTTACCAGCAACATGATAGTTGCTGGTAATAGCAACAGCAGCTCAAGGGACTTTGTTCCAAGTTTTTAGGATTGAAACTTGCCAGTATAAACGGGAGTCTTAGGATTAAGGCTCAGTCAACGCCCTGGAAAACCGCAAGACGGAGTCGGAGCAAAATGAATCCAAGACTTTCAATGCTATGAAGCAAATTTGCTACCTCAGAACAAAGGTGAAAGATCTGGAAAATTGTGTTTGAAGAAAAACAATACTGCTACTGATCGGTCTTTGACAGGGAGACAAAGTTGGAAACTGCTGAAGTTTATTTAAAACTGTTACAGTGTTGACAGATTTTGTCTCCTGGAGAGAGCACACCAGACTCTAGAACCATCAAACCAAACAAGAAAAGAGCAGTTCTCCTTTTCTTGTTTTTAAAATCATCGCTTTGTCTAGGGCTCAACAAGACAGAGGGGCATCACATATGAGAGAAGCAAGTTCTTTCAGCTGAAACTATATAGAAAAGCTGATTTTAACTCAGCCAAGAAATGCATTTGTTGAGAAATTCTGTGGATTCCAGTAAAACTTTTATAAAGTGGATAAAGTAAGGATATGGAAAAACACACCTGTTCTGTTTAGCATATATGACATGTATGAAGGCATGTTGAAAACTGTGTTATGTAGGTTTAGGTGTAGAGAATAAGGGGATTTTTTGCTCATATTTGAATGTGCTTTCACATTCAAAGATGTGAAAGCATCTTTGAATATAGATATGCCACTTTGATGCTCTCCAGTTCTGAATAGTGTGTGTATATCGAAATCAAGGGTGTGTGATTTAGTATTCAACTGTGCAGGGACGGGGTATATTGCTTTTGCCAGTGTTTTATATTTATGGATGAATTGATTGCAGGATAATGAAATTAGTTATTTGAGTGGCCTCTAGAGGCCTGATAATTGCATCCATTTCACTTTAATTTTCAAGCAGTAAGAATGCAGAGCTGAGTGGAGCATTTGGATCTTGTACTGTGAGATTAGGTGAGGTTTTTATGGGGTTGAGTTGCAGTTGTACCAACTCAATAGCAATGGTGCTCATGTGCAACATTTATGGTATGTGGACAGTAGCAGTTTGGCTTATATGCTGATCAAATGCTACATGTATCCCACAGTGTCAAATGTGTAGGTAGGAAATGCAGGGACATTTTTAATCCTAATTCATCACATCTTCTTACGCCAAAGTAATAAAAGGCAGATACACAAAACTGTAACAGGTGAAAATAACTAATGAAAATTTGCCAAAAATCTGCAGAATATCTCCCTTTTTAAAAAGAAATTCAAAGAGGAAATGTTGAGGACAAATTTTTTAAGTAAAAAATTAGCATTATGTTTATTCCATGCATTTTTAGAGTGGTTCTTAACCATGCCACACTTTCTCCTTTCAGGTTCCTTCTGAGTGGCAAGCATTTGATGAGAATATACTGTGACATTTTTGCTGATGCCAAACACAGGACTAGCAACTGCAACGTTGACATAAGGAAATGACAGGAGAGTTCATCAGCTTTCAAAAAAACAGGTTCACTAAAAGGTCAAGTCGGGTTTCAAATTTCCTTTAAAAAGAAGATCTTGTAATTTTCCAAAATCAAAGATATGTCATTTTTATTATGAAAACTATAAAATTCTGGCTTCTGTGTGTGTGCTTGAGACAGAGACATGAGCCAGAATGTCCCAACAAGACAATGTGGGAACAAAAGTGTAAGAATGGAGCATTTGACTCATCTCTGTGTCTGAATGTGGAGGAGTGAAGCCATGTGTGGGAAGAGCAATTTGTTGACCAGCTGACTAAAGAGCAGTCTCACTTAGACAAACTCTCGTGTACATGCAAACACACATATACCTAAACTGAATAGTTCAGATTTTGTTCCATCCTAATGTTTTGTTATGTTTGTTGACATTTATTTAACCTGCAACTAAGACTTTCAATAAATGTGGAAACAAAATTTGGACATTTAAAGTGAGGAACTGAATGTGAAAAAACACCACAGCCTTTTTCTCAGCATCACCAATAAATTTTTGGGCTGGCTGGCAAAATCTAGTTATAGAAGCATATATGTTTAACTGATCAGACAGTAAAGACAACGTTGTCAACCATCTAAACAATATAAAGATGTGTATTAATGTCTTACTGTGGTGGAAAGGTGGTAGGGATTGATCCAATGGTCAAAGCCTGACTTCAACATCTTTGTTAAATGTAAACTTTGGCAATACCCAAGAAACTTCCATCCATCCATTTTCTGTGCACCCTTGTCCCTAATGGGGTCGGGAGGTGCTGGTGCCTATCTCCAGTAAACGTTTCGGACGAAAGGCGGGGAACACCCTGGACAGGTCGCCAGTCTGTCGCAGCACTACAAATCATGACTTTCTCATATTGTTCATCTGCTGTAAATAGTTTTTTTGTACTGACACATTTTGACTGTCTTCTACTCCTCCACATTCCTCATTTTTAAAACACAACTAGTACAATGTGCTGTCCTTGTCAGAAACAAAACTTAACCAGAAAACTAGTGAAAAAGCAGCCAAGAAGCAAACATTTTTAGGAGACTTTGGAAAGCCAAGAGAATATTTACTAAAGATTACCAGAAAGTTTGGCTGATTGGAAGCACAGCTGAAACACATTAGAGGTGGTTTAAAGGTTTTACACAGTTAAATACTTTCAAAGACGGTAATAATCATCTCCAGTCAACAAGGAAGTTCTGCAACAGATGGTGCAGCCTCCACAAAGCCCTGATCGGCATTAAATCGGTCTGGAACACCAAAGCGCTTGACACAGACTAAATATATAAAAGTAGAGGCAATTTCTCCAAGATACCTGCCAAGCACCTTAAAATGTGAACGAATATGTCTCTGCAAACTACTTGCTGTTGTAAATAGTGCCTTTTATATATATACTTACTTTTTCAGTGCACTTCTTAGGATGTAATCAAGAAAAACATGTCACCTTTCATCTTAAAAAAAACATTCTCCTTATTTTTAGTGTATCATCGATACATTTAGTCATATGACCTGTTCTTTTAATAACATAAGTGCTATTTCTACTTTAAGTGTTACAAAAACCCTGCATCTGAGAAGTCTTGCAGGATTTGCTCTCTGACTGCATCTTGGGCACCTCGGTTTCCATTTAACACTTCTAATTACTTTTTCTGTTCCTGTAAAAGGTAACAAGCTCTTCGGAAGGTGCTCGATCACCTCTCCTCCAGATGTCAGTGTTCTCATTCTCAGTCACATAAAGTACAGACAGCTTTTCTGTTTGCACATCTTGTGGCCTTCTAAAACAGTCTCAGCAATGCTCCACGTCTGGAGACCACATAAATTCCTGGCCAGGCGACAAAACACACAATTCAAGGCAGAAGCCACTCTGACTGAACTTATTCTAGATCTATATTTAGATGGGAAAAAGTTTGCATTATATTGGTTGGAGTCTTTTTGACACAATTGCAGCTTCCACTAACATTTCAATGCAGAATCGGGGAGCCACAGACCTCTTCTTTTTGTCATATGTACCTTTTGACTTAGATTGATTCATCTCTCCACTTCCTGCCAGGGTGAATCACATACACAAAATGTGCCCCTGGATCTTTACATGATGACGAGCAACCCACACGACACTGATGGAAAACTAGGTCACAATTTCAAAGCAGGGCAAACAATTCACCCCCTTCTCACAGCCTCAATAAAACATTCCTCAGGCATTTAGGGTCCTCTGTAATGTAACGTGTGTCAGTCTCAACTCCCGGTCCCCCTCCACCCTGGTGCTATGCACCATTTGCTTGTGTGTTGGAACAAAGGGACGGATGCACAGTTAAGGCAAGCTTTCTTTGTGACAGTGCAACCATGCAGACATCCAATCAAGTGGCCAATACCCGACCCTCCCACGTTGGATGCAACACCTCTATACACCCACAATAGAGATTAGAGATATACCTTCCCGTCGTGTTGACACATCAATCCGAAACTAGAGTTAATTATTTTCTTCCTCAGCTCAGACGGCTTCGCTTTTAAGCCACCGGCACAATGACAAACGCAAAAATGCTGTAACTGAAACCAGCTCGCATGGCCCTGAGCATGTGAAGGTAAACACACCAGAACTGGATAAAAGAATGACTAATGTTTATATTGCGCCGTGTTCTGATTATAGAGCTGTGAAACGACTGCACCTGTAGTCGCCCTTTCTCCATGAGAATCACATGTTAAACGAAGGATAAAGCCTCTCCAGCCCTGCACCTGAAACAAAACGACCACAGGCCTCTCTTTACTCTTCTGTTCCCTCCCTTGTACGCTGCTTGGTTGAGCTGGAGAGCTGTGGAGGAGGTTTGGCATGGCAGCCAAGAGCAATTTATTTTCCTGTCTGCCTCAGGCTCGGCCTTGATTGAAGATTCTTTGTGAGGAATGTTTGGAATCCTGATTTGGAAAAGCTAATCCTCTCTGAGTCTACCTCATTTCTATAAATACGCCACTGTGTGTCAATGATCTCGACCAAAATTACAAACATTTTCAGTCTTATGAAATTCACATTAACATTTCATTGGTGTAACTGAGGACTGTGGAAAGCAGTATTACAAGTCTGGACAGGGCTGCACAGTGGGCCAGATGCTAGCGCTGGGTCCGATCTTGACCGGCACCTTTCTACTTTCTCCCTGGCCAAGCTCCATTCTTCCCACTGTTCAACATGTTAAAGTGGCTCTCCAAACTCACCCTTGATAAAATACTAGGTTTGGTGACAAAACCGATTTTAAGATCCTTAACCCATATACAATTATTAGAAGACCATGGTACCTTGGCTATCTTGGCTATTTCAACTAATTTTTCTATGACGTCACACAAGAAAGTAGTATCTTTGGGGTGCTGCCTTGAAATACATCTGCAGATATGCCTTTAAAGGGGACCTATTATGCAAAGTTCACATTTTCAATGTTTATGTACTTTCATTTGGGTCTCAATTACTCTCAATTACTCAGTTTTCAAAGTATGCTAGCTTAAAAAATGATGTACTCTAGGGCCAAATGTATCAGATTAGAGTTCCTGTAAAATGAAAGATGTCAAAGTGGTTGAAGAGATTTAAAGACTAAGAAAATAAATATTTTTCTTATAATACACTGAGGCAATCAGAGCATCACATGTAACATCTCTGATTTACCAGCATCCCCACCAGGTACAAACAACACTTGATTATTCTGGTTTCTATTACTCATCTCCTACTGTGGCTCTTTGCCTTCTTCTGTGATGAGGAAGATCACCTCCCACAGACAAAATACCCGAAGCTCTCAAGATAATTCTCAAATATACACAGAGATGAGGACAATCCATGCAATTTATTAAAGGTGATACACCAGCTCTTTGGTCTGCGCTAGTGTTATACTTGAGCTGCACAATGAAGCGTTGAGACAAATCCAGCAACTTAGCCTCTACTACAACCTCGTGACGTCAAACAAGAAGGGAAAAAGTCTAATAATTCAAGCCCTTATGCCTGGAGTTTGCATCAATCTCACACAGGAAACAATACTTTAAATCCCCCTCCATATGCCATCACCAGAAACAACAGTGTGCTGTGTTTCTTTTAACTGCTGCCTGAGTCATGGCACCCTCCCCCTCAGATCCCCAGTAAAGAGGCTGCAGTGGGTCAGCAGAAGCAATAGCAGAGCCAAGGGCGAGGATCATTATAACATGGCTGTGGTAATTAGAGGGACCACTGAACCATTGGTTAAAAAGAAGCAACGTGTTTTATCTGCTGTAAAAAAAAAAAAAAGAAAGAAAAAGGAAAGCTAGGTTCACCCTCAACCCTCGAGCTCTTTTTCTTTCCAAAACACCAAACTAGTCATGAAGGTGTAGGTGGTTGCAGCAGCTCTTTATATGAGAATACTTTAGGATTAGCATTACCAACAATGACAACAGCAATTATAAAAGCTTAATGGAAGACTCAAGTGAGTTCAGTTTCACAAAGCATAGGGTATAAAAGAGAATATATGGTCAATTCGGTGTGAGAAATGTATCAGAATGTCCTGGATTAATACCAATTAGTGTATATATAAACTGTTTTTGGCTTTAGTAGGGTTTCGTTAAAATCCAAGAATGCTACAAAGTTGGGGGTTGGCATAGAGCAAACCTTTGTGGGAGACACTGAAAGGCCTCTTTCATAAAGCTTAATTGGTAAATGTGTGGACTCAGTTAACGTCCCATAAAAATGAATAAAATGTGACCCTGTCTGTCTGCTTCTTTTCGGTTTGCAGACAGCTGCACAAATTAAAACAAGTTGTCCACATTTAAAAAGTCCATATTGAGAAACAGCTGTAATTTCAGGTAAAGGGTAAAGTTTGAAAAGACTTGAATAGTGTCAAAGTAAACTGCTTTGTGTTGTTTTCCTTACCGAGAAGAGCTTGGAAAAGCTGGCTGCCCAAGATGGCAGACACTTTGCCCACACTGGTCTTCAAGGCCTGCTCCTCTGGGCTGGTCAGGTTGGCCTGGTATTGTCTGAGGAGCCCCACCGCCCTCTCTGTGTCTGCATCACAAAACGTGCATTTCTTAAGAGCACTTTTACATCGAAGTGTTCACAATTTATCACAATACAAACACTGTATTTTACTGAGATTTTATGACAGACGAACAGGAAGGAGGATATATTTGAAAAAGGAAAAACAATTATGCCTGTGTGGTTCACCACTCTGACTCCATACATTGTAGTACTCCTTTTTTCTTTTACAATTATTGGTTTGTCTCTACCAGCTTTGCATATCTTTGCTGAATATCTCTGCCACATTGGTTTAAAATATATATATATATTGTATGCACAGGACCAGTTTCTGAAAAGTTTTTATATTCATGAATCAACACGATCTGCCCCTGAGTGTTGTTTTAAACATGCCAAACCCTTAAAGGGGGCAGTGTAGCACAAAACTAAAACCTATGCCAGCCAATCAGATTGCTTAAAACCCACAACTTCCCCATAAGAATTAAACATGGAGCCAAGAAGTTCATTTGTGTGGACAGATATATGAGTGGAACTATCTTTAAATTGTGTATTAATGATATAAAGTTAATAAAACACAAGGCAAAGTTGATTGGCAAACATATCAAAGTGAGTATTTAGATACAGTCCATTATTTGTCACAGACTAATGCGTGGGACCTTATATTCCTAGGCAAACACAAATACGAGTTTTCTCAAATTTTGGTTTTGGTCATAGGTTTTATAAATAATATTTGTAGTTATATTACACTGAGTTTCCGTGTGGATGAATGGCAAAAAGCACATCAAAATGTATTTGTTTTCCCAAATATCCAGCTATGTGTGAACTAGGTCTGAGACTGAACAGTCCTAATGCTTGAAAATGCTTATTTGCAGTGTTAGTTTTTTTTTTCCATAGACAGTGTGTTTCAATTAAGTTCGATTTTGAACTCATCTGATCAAAGCACCTTCTTCTACATGGCTGGTAGCAAACATAACTTTTTTCTTTGTCTTTCTTCCATAAATGTTAGATTTGTAGAGTGTTCTACCAATAGTTGTCTTGTTAACAGATTATCCTACCTAAGCTTTAGATCTGTGCAGCTCCTCCAAAGATACCAGGAGCCTCTTAGACGACTCTCTGATTATCTTGCCAGGCCTCAGGGCTTAGATGGACAGCGATGTTTCTGTAGCTGTGCAGTTGAGCTGAAGTCTTTTACATTTCCTAATGATGTATTGAGATGCTCAAAATTTGGGAAGCTGTTTTAAAATTTTAAAAATCCAGTTTGTGCAGTCTGATCACAAGACATAATTTAATATTTTGAAATGATATCAGCAGACAGACAAAAATAATAAATTATGTGCAAATTTTAGCATTTAAAAGACTAGTTATAAAAAAAGTAATACATTTGTATTTCTTTTCAAAAGTTTATATATTTTTTTAAATTAAAAACATTATTTTAAAAAATTTAAATAGGCAGAAGACACACTTTTCCATAAACTTTAGGTGCGTCTCCGTCTGGTGCATTTTTGGTTAAAATGTTTGTTCTTCATTCATTAAGCAATACTTCATAATAATATTACCCAACTAGAAGTAAAAAGTACAGTGTAGTAAATCTAATCCGCCGAATACTTTTCCCCCAAAACGTCACTCAAATAAATGCACCTGAGTAAATTTAACTAGTTTCTACACACTTTTGAGTAGATTTATCTAAAATTATAACTTGTTCTTTTTCAAAAAGTCATGTAACATGCAGTACAAAAAGAGTTGAATTGAAGGTAAAAATGGTTCTTTGGCTTATAAAGGTTGCAGACTCCTCACCTACTACATATATTATAAAATTTGTGGTTGTAATATCAAAAAAAGTGAAAATACTCAAGCTGTATTCTACAGTCACTAGTGTGTTATGTTATGTTATGTTATTGTACTATAATGCGATAAACTTGCATTTAAGCTGAGGGAAAGAAACTCCGAAAGGGAAACATTTATATTTTTGTCACTGACAAAAATAAGTTGCATATATTTCACGGAGGCAGCTCTGTGTGTTGTTGAACCCGGTGGGTGGTGAGGGCAGAGAGATGATGCACATCACGAAGGTAAATCTGCTTGCAATACCTGAGCCTGAACACTGATCGATGATCGAGACAAAAAAAAAAAAAAAAAAACTCCGTTAGAAATCATTTGCAGCCCGGAAGTGGAAGTCCCCGGGATTTTTTTCCTCTTTTTAACCTCTAAGGGCCAGAATAAGTAATACTGTATTCGGGTTGCTCCAGAGATTTCAGCTGAGATTAGAGAGGCAAAAACAAAAACGCTCGCTTGGGTTCAGCAATGCGAAGGCACCAACCTGAACATGTAACTAAAACTTACAGGAAACACTAATTAGAGAGATGGAGAAGTACTTACCATATTTATGCACCATGGAGGGCGCGACTTGAAACGTCATTTATACAAAAGATGTTTCGGTTTTAAGATAAAATAACAAAAATAAACACTGCGTTTCTTTTAAAAGTTACATCTCCAGTTTAAAATCCACTCGCGGCTCCCAGTTTGCCAAACTGACTTTACCAGTATGAGCCACTGACTGAAGCAGGGATGTGACTGGGTGAGTCTGTTTACTTCATGTTAACTTTCCCAGAAGTTTTGGGCAAATCGGCCCCCGGTCCATGTCACGTCCCTCCTCCCGTGGACACATGCCTCGCCACGATGCCGAAGTTCGCCTCTGATTTGTACAACGCTATTTCACTCTGACGTGTTTTTATTTGAAAGCACAGCTGTCTATAAAGAGCTCTGGATAAAAATATGAATCACTCATAGTTCTCTAACCTGGACAATATAAATATACACAAGTAAATGTCCTTCACAATAAAGTTACTGTGAATGTCAGCAGTGCTTCAGTTGTTACATAGAATATATATATAGATCTATATATATATATATATATATATATATATATATATA
>CAEFZY010075912.1:0-11180 GCA_903066815.1 Brachyrhaphis roseni
AGCAGGCCACAGGTTTCAAGCAATATGGGAAAGAGAAAGGATCTCTGCTGATGAAAATCATCAGATAGTGTAGTGCCGTATGACAAGGTATGAAAAGATTAGATATTTAACAAAAACTGAAGCGTTATCGTACAGTGAGGAGATTTGTGGCTGATTCAGAACAAAGATGGGTTTCTACAGATAAAGGCATAATGAGGAAGGTTTCTGTTAGACAAATTCATCAGATTAAGAGAGCAGCTGTTAAAATGCTCTTACAAAGCAGCAAACAGTTATTTGAAGCTGCTGGTTCCTCTGGAACCTCAAGATGGAGGATCCTCCAGAGGTTTGAGGTGCATGAACCTGCTATTCGGCCCCTAACCAGAGCTCACAAGCAGAAACTGTCATAGTGGGCCCAGCCATACATGAAGATTAATTTTCAAACAGACTTGTTCACTGATGACTGCTATGCAACCCTGGATGGTCCAGATGGATGCAGTAGTGGATTGGTGGTGGATGGCCACCACATCTCAACACGGCTGCGACGTCATATTGATACAAAAAATTTAAAAATGAAATTAAAAAAAGATCAAGAAATTTGAGACTGGAATTGTATAAGAACCATGTAATGTCTTTGAATCGGGAATTTTTTGCATCAAGAATTTTTTTTCCACTTTTATTAACATCTAATAAAAAAAATTAATAAATAAAAAAAATCCTAAAACATAACATCACCAATTGTGAAAATTCTCCATGTCTCATTTGTTTGTCAAGGTTGGTACCCTCAGTGCTGTCAGGCTGTTTTAGTGGTCATTAGTTGAAATGGTTTGTCAAAAAATCCACAGAAACGCAATTGAAGTTCTTAGTTAAATACCACGTGTGATTGATTTTGCTCACAGGTTTAAAGTTCGGCTCCTTTTTCAAGGTGAAAACCGTATCCAGCAGTCATTTAGAAACTATATAGACCTTTTGTGGACATCTTGTAGTATGCTGCAGATTATTGGATGTAAAATTAATCAATTTTAGTGTCTTTAACAATGTACTTGTGCCAGGCATTAGAAAATTGGCGGAGCACTCTATCAGGTCCGCCACTCCTCTATTCCTTTTGGCTGCGCGCCATTCTCCTTGGCACAGCAGATTGGTTGAATTATAGATCCCGTCCATGCTCCGCTTTTATGTTCATCCTGGTTATTATAAGTATAAATCTTGACAGCTAAAATCTGGAGGGAACAGAGGGAAAGCTCTCTTACCTGTGTTGTAGGAGGCTGTAGAGCAGCTGGTGGTCACGGATGAAAAGGGCCTGGATTGCAAGGTGCAGAGAACATCTCTACTTGGCCACCTTCCCCCTTTTTAACGCTCCACCTCCACCTGGCCTTTGCTAACCACAGCAAAAAGTCAAAGGTCATCTCATTAACACCTTGACCTGTAAGCACTGTTGATCTGCTCTGCTCTGGCACCACGTCATTTAATTGACTTGCGGACCAACTGCGCCGGGATCAACTCGAGAACCCAGCCACCCAGAATGATACCCATCTCACATCCCCTGCTGTGTAGTGGCCTCACTGGCACTGTTCAAAAGCTCACAAACACCATATGTCACACTGTGATCACACAGAGTAGATTAGAAGACTTTGAAGCTTATCATTGATCAGCGGCGTTGTGTATAATCAGTCGATTTATTTAGTCTTCCTTATGTTTCGTTGGGGTGATCAAGCTGTGGTGAACAATTTCAGCATTGTTAACTCACCAGTATTATAATCTGTCAAAATCAGTCACAGTGATTTTTATCATATGTTGATTTTTTTTTTAAGTTATCATGATTAACATTTCATAATGACCACTGCTGAAATGACTACAGTTTAGTTACTTGTACATAGAAAAACACTTTTTGAATAAAGCAAGATAAAAACAGAGATGGCGATGCCACCTAGAACCATGACCACAGGCTAAAAGGAGAAAATGAATGACTACTGAACAGAACCCTTAAAACACTAATTAAAAATCTAACATTTATTAAAAGTTTATTAGCCTCTCTGGAGATTACAGGGTTTAACAATAAGTCTGAGTTCTACTGCCAGATTAACATTCAAACATTAATTTGATAAGTTTAAGAAAGAAAGGAGAAGAATTCAAAGTTTCATCCACCTTTGGTCCTTTAACTTTTGACACTAGAACCACTGCATAAAACGGGAAAAAAAAGCCTGTCTCACAAGGTCAGTTTTCCCACTCACTGAACTAACTGGATCATTTCATGTGCTCGTTTCCCACAGTGCCATCTCTGAGCTCTACTAACAGGGAATTTTTAACCATAAACCATTCAGTTTCTCCACATGTCAAGTGTAAACTTTGAGACTACAAGACTTGCATTGGAACACCATTCCAATGCAAGTCTTGTTGGTTTTATCACTTTGGAATAAAAACATGGTTGAATGTAACTAAAGAAAGTTACAAAGTGACACACACAAATCACAAAGGAAATTTTTATGGATAAAGCGCGCAATGCGAGGAGTCATGACAAGTGGCTGGTCAAACAAACTAAGGTGGACTTGGAGTAACGTGAGAGATATGTCAAATTAGGAAAATTAATAATATTTCACTATTACGGTAGTCAGTGTGATATCTCATCCCTAGGGATATGTTTTTACATTCAAAGTTTTAAACATGTAACCATTTTATTATTTTTAAGTGATCCATATTTAAAATTTAGCTTAATTGTCAGTTATTTTCAATACTTTCATCAATACTTTTAAGATTTCTACATTACCAACAGATGACCATTCATGTAAGTAATTTTGGGCATTAAGAAAATAAACTTTAATTTTAGCACAATACTTCCCCTCATGAAAAAATATTTTTTAGAAATTCCAGGGTGGCACCAGAGGAAGTAGGACATTATTTTTGTTTTTTGGGGGGGTTTTAAGCTATAACTCGACAACATTTTCAAGTGACCTGGGGGACTAAATGGTTTCTTCAATGCAACAGGCTGCTTTGAGGAAGGCATTACATAATTGTCAGTGTGGGCTGTAATGATGTGCTATATGATAATCAGCTATTTTCCCTTCAGATAATGCTTGATGCATCGCTCAGAGCTGCGAGCACTGACCATATAGAGCCTCGATTTAACATGCGACAGGAACACTACAGAAAAAAAAATGCCGTTCTTAATTGCATATCTTTTTAACTCAGCTTCCAGGCAGCAGCTGCTCTTGATAATTTCAGCGCATCTCCTGGTGGGTGAGCCAGATTTAGATGAAAGTTGACATACTGTATAATTTCTTGCAAATGATGAGTCAATCCCTGAGGTAAGGCGCTGCAGCTCTGCATTGTACCAATATTTCTTTGCCTTTGACTTTTAGTGGAACTTTTTTGAGAACAGAACCTGGAGGGCACTCCGGAAACAGAATCGTGTTTATTTGTGTAATATAAAAAGCAGAGATAATACGGAAAAGTTTGTGTATTTTATTTTTAAATCAAATACACTTAAGAAAGTAGTAGGAAACTACTTTCTTAATCAATGAGACAAATGGACAAGTTGTCTCAGGGATGGGCTTTATGGCCTACGGCAATGAGAGTGAACACTACAGCTCAAATCCCTCCGACACAACTAAATCGTTGCAAAATTACAGTTTATTTGCACTTACTTTCTTATTGTTCTTAGCTTTATATTATTTTATCTATGCCCAGTAGTTTAGCCATGTTGTCTTTTGATACTAATTTTTCTGTTATACCGAAGGATAATTGATTAAATAAAGATTCTTGACTTTGATCTAGACGATGTTCTTCAAAAAATGCAATCCATCTGGAATATTCCAGCCCAGGTTTGATAAGTTTATATATTTTAGGTTTTATGCTTGTCTAATTCTAAAACAAAAACACAAAGGAGCCCTCTCATTTTATGATTTCATTAACAAAACAATAAATACATCTCAAACAGCATTTTAAAGACTCAACATATTTCAGATCTGGAGCTAGAGGTGAATAAAGACAATCCAGATACATTAAAAACCTGTGAAACAACACTATTGATTCTTGTCAGTCGCTAACTTTAGCTCATTAGCAGCTAATGGGTAGTACAGAAAAAGTAAGAGTGGTAGAGGCTTCGTCAAACCTTTTAAAATTAAATGTTGCCCGACTGACAAACAGGAAGTCTTTACTGGTCTAGTCTGTCAACACAATGGGAACAGTTAAGAACTACTAAAAAATATGAGTATAGAAGACAAATATAGGGTCTTCAAACACTTTTATGTCAGTAAATCATAATAGCTCAAACTCCATCAGACAAAGTGAAAGGCTGGCAGTAACTAGAGATGGTGTTTCATGAGACAGACTGTACTTTCCCAAGACAATTTGTGCTTAATATTGCAAAATCTTGAGCCACGAGATCTTGTTACACTCCTTCTGTTGTTATATAGACTGGCATGGGGTGCTGAACTGCAGCTAAAAATGATACACCTCCTTTTATATCCTTTAGCTTTTTCAACAGTCTAATAGACTATGCTAAAGGCCGAGTTGATTTTCCTTCATAGAAAATTCTGCTTAGTTTGCTAACAGTGACCCTGTAGTCTCTGCTGGACCATCTGGTGGATTAAATAAACAATGACGGTGGCTGGAGTGAGTGACAACAATTCCCTTCAGTCCACACAAATGTTGTGAGACTCGATAGGAAAATTATGTCAGGCCCCGTCTTGTATTCTCGGTACTGAAATCTAACTGCTCACGTCTGCCTGTTGTTGTTGTTGTTTTGTTTTTTTTTATGAATAATGTGACTTGCATGATTTTCTTGAATTTGTTTGTGCTATTATTCAGCTGGCTAAGTATGCTCCAAGCAAATTTTCCCCTGTTGAGACATTTGAGCCTCATTTGCTCTTGATAAAATGGTCTCTCTTATATTTTTTCGGTCTTGTTTTTTCCCATTGAATATCGGGGGGACGTTAGAGGAAAAACAGAGAATGCTCTTTCCCCAGACACTTATACTCCAGCTGTTCTCAGGGTCATTCTACAAGGAAAAAAACATCCAGGTCTTCACAGGGGGCATCCTCAGGGTTTGGCATTTAGGTTGCCTGGAAGGCATCCTACGCAAACGCCTGGAGTACCTCAGTTGACTCCCAGAGCTACAGCCGCTATGGTCTTCAAGTGCTTTTGGCTAACTAAATTGTACTTTCTAAAGGGTTAGACCAAACATCCCTTGCAGAAAACCACCATTAAACACTATAATTCCAATTACCACAAAGAAACTAACAACAAACCATAGTTAGCTGTCCGGGGGTACACTTTGCAACTGACTCAATCCTACATGCACAAAGTGGGCATTGAAAACTGAAGAATGAATGTTCTGGAAGCAACAAAAAATTACATTACAATCACCAATTCATCAAAGGACAACAGGGAGACACATGGCAACTGTTCATGCATGATACAGTCATATGCATAATTTTGATTCGCCAGTTGACTTAATGATTAGGTTTTGTACTGTGAGAGGAGGCTGGAGTACCTGAAGAAACCTCAGCATGCATCAAGACAAAATGTAAAAGGCCCAAGCCAGTATTTGAACCCAGGACCTTCTTGCTGCTAGGCTATAGTGCTCAGGTCTGGTGTTTTTTGGAAAAAGAATAAATGTGGCTAAAATAAAGCTTCCTCTATAGTTTGAACTTATAATTAGGGTGAAAAAGTCATTTTGAACATTTAAGACTCTCTAGCATTCCTTAAGCCATAATCTCTAAAACCTTTTATGTTGGCCACTGCTGTCCTGTGGGTACAGCTCAGTTAGGGTGTGTGACTGGTCTGCAAGAATTGCTTAAGTTCTTGTGGCAAAGTGAAACATCAATCTGAAAGTGGGAATGCGGGTTTGCAAAGCAGAACGTTAAAGTTTGGACTCCATAAAGAAGCTTTACCTCACCGCAGAAGGCAGATGAAGTGGTTTCTCTATCCTGCAGGTAAACGACAGCGTGAGGCAAGGAGGTCTTCCAGAATCAGCTAATAACATAGCATCCTTTGAGGAAAAAATAAAAGAAGTAGGTGGGAAAGAGGAGGCTAACCACCACCACCACCACCATCTTGACACTCTGATTTCAGAAGGTGTTAAATGTAGAACCAGAAAAGAAAAAAGAGAAAAAGGCCGACTTTGCTGTGCTTTCAAACACATTTCTCAGGGAATTGGGGAAAAGCGGCGAGAGATGTGAACAACAGGCACATCCTTTCAGGCTGGGTCACGTGGCTGCTTCAAACATGCACATCAAATAGCACAGAACACGCAGCCACCCTAGTCCTGCCGAGACAGACAGGAGTTGGGTGGAAAGTCGGATGGGTCCCTAAGGTGAGAGTTACGTAACTCCTCTTCCAACTGCAGTCGAGGAGATAAAAGAGAGTGCGGAGTTCAGTCTGCAGAGGTGGTGTTAATCTGCACTGATAGAGGGCCTTTTTACCCTTGTAATTATCCAAGACTTTCCGAGGCTAGAAACTGAAGAGACTTAGAACATCAAAAAAGGAAAAAAAAAAAAAAGAAATCATTGACTGACAGTGCATGCAACAGAAACAGCCCGGGTCATTATGTTTTCAAGTGAGAGTTTGAACTGTAGGAAGGCAGAAGTAATGAGACTGATTTCCATAAGCCAACTCAGAGAAGCAGATGCTGATACAAAGACTCAGAGAGGATTCATCTGTTCCTTAGACTGGGAAAATCTATGCATGCGGAATGATTGCTGGCCTAAAAGAAGAAGAGAAATCATCATAAAAGAGTATTAAAAAAAGAAAACCAAGTTGGAGATTTATTTCTTTATGCTAATCTTTGGCAAGGGCAAACAATATGAAATCTGGCAGGTCAAATGCCCCTGTCATATATAAACACTATGCCATGCATCTGTGCGCATAAGCACAAAAGACAGACTGGACGTGTCCTCCTGTTCCAGACGCTGCCCTCCATGTGTGTCACGGCCTGCTGGCTCATATCCGTGACAGAACGCCTTGGACTTTCAGAATTTGTTGGTCTGCAGGCGTGTGTGTGGGTGTGTGGGTGTGTGTGTGACTGTGAGTGAGGAGGAGTGGACTGCCCTGTTGTCTGCTGTCCTCTGTCCCTGCAGTGACAGTCGCTAATGCAGTACTAACCTCTGTCATGACCTACTTTGCTATGCTACCTCAATCCCGACCCTTATGGAGCGCACATACTTATTAATAATAAATAAAACGAAACGAATCTCTTTAGAATCCCAAACACGTCTTTTTTTTTTTTTTTTTGAAACTGTACACACAGGGCCGTCTTAGCAGATTGGGATTTGAAGCTGACTGCATGGGTACGGGGACAGAGCTTGGTGAGAGCATTATTTGACAGCTGAGAAAATGACTGAGTGTTATATATCTGACATGTTCCCAAGAGAGAGGTGAGGAAGGACAGAATGATAGCCAGTTTGATTTTCAGCCCAGAAAATAGATTTCCATTTAAACCCTCATGCGACCAGCCTTTTCAAGCTGAGCTCTGGCCAAGACAAGAGAATTTCATTTAAAAGTGCTATTTCTCTAGTTTTTAGCGTGATTGATTGATCCAAGAGCATCTTGCTTTCTCTCTAAAGGGATTTGTTTTTTTTGTTTTTTTTTTCTCGCCCCTCCATCTGAAGAGACAGAAAAAAGGGAAACTAAATTCAATTGTTAACCTTGAACGCACCAATAAGACGTAGTATGAGCTTAAAATGCGGTTGAGCTCTCCCATTCCTCACCAAAACAGGGCGTTCACCCCCAGCTTTGGGACTGATGGGATGAAATCTTTATCTTGTTGACGCCGACAGCGTTTAAAATCTGTTGTTGTTTTTTTTTAAGCTTTATCGGTCCAAAGACAAAGTGTCTGGATCTGTGTGAAGCTGGATGAACAGAAACAGTGGATGTCTGAAATAAGTGTACATCAATACAGAACATCAAGTGGCGCAGGCTCACCACTGCCAAATTCACCCCCACTTAGTGGTCACACATCAAGTTATTTCTGTTATTATTTAGTATTTTTGAAGAACTGGGAGAGATACATACTCAAATCAATACCCAGGTCAAAATAATAAGAGTTTAATTTATTGATTTGTTGTTTCTGAAACACCAAAGCAAGACATGAATTGAAATGTAAATGTGTAAATTATGTCACTGTATTAAAACAACAGAATTTTACTATTATTATTACAACTATAATGCTGTTTTAATTCATTGTAGTATTTAATTAAAAAATAGGCACGGTGACTAGCATTGGTGCCCCACTTTCAGGTTTTTGTGACTACAGATGAATTGCCAAACCGAACGGAGGTGAATTAATGACAAAGATGAGATTCAAGTAAATGAAAAGCAGTTTATTTTACAAAAAAAAAAAAGAACAAAAAAAAAAATCTTTGATGCCGCACGCCCAGTCCAGAGTCTGTTCTTCCGTCCTTTTGGCCACCACACTTCAGAGCAACTTTTTTCCCTCAGGCAGCGAGAATGACGCCATCTTCCACCCTTTTCCTTGACAACATATCTATTTTTCACACTTGTTCTTTTACTAATTCATATATAACTTCCATCTGACGAGAATAAAAGGAACCACATCTATAATTACTGACTGAATCTCGGGCTGCATATTGATAATTAAATTGATTCCTGAAACTCGAATGCTCCCCACTTCATTCCTACACTTATTTTACGTTACGACAGCATGTAAGAGTTTGGCAACTGAGGAAACCATTTGCTGCAGCTTGGAAAGCAAAATATTCAATGTGTTCCTTGGTTTTCGTCATTCTGTTTGTTCATTATTTTCCTCCAGCAAATGTCTGAGGCTAAACTCATTAGATATAAAGGTAATTTGTTGCACAGCATTTTATTTAGGAGTTAACAGCAAGTGCAGCTCACTTTTTCTTTTTTTTTTCTGAATTTTACATCCAAAAATTTGGAGAACATTTTCTCCCTTTCCCTCCACAATTGTATGTTTCTTTGTGTTGGTTTATCTCATAAAAAGCACAATAAGACATATTTACACTTGTTGTTACAACATCAAATATCTAGAAAAGCACAAATGGTCTTTTTCCTAAAGGAACATTTAAGTCATGTCGGTGTTCTTCTATAACTGCATGACCTTGTTAATGTTACTTTCGAAAGTTTTCATGTGTTTTTCTTGAACAAGGTGATGTGAGGCAGTCACCATGCATCACGTACATCAGACTCTCTCATGATAATCGTTACATAATGTTGTATGAAGTCTTATGAAACTTATGTATTAATGAAATGCATTTAGTGCTAAACCTACAGGCTTGTCTAGGCTTTATGCAGAGCTGTTGTGCACTGGAAGATTTAGTATTCTTCACCTGAGGATAATTAGCTGCTTTGAACTGACAGAGTTCTGCTACTTTGTTTTCCTTTTGTGTTTTTGTTGGAGCTTAACAATAGAAATCGTTTCATAATTATTTTTTTTTTCTGTCTCCAATATTTCTTTAAATGCCTCTATTTTCTTTTCTTTTTTTTTTTTTGCAAAATTGCTTCTCTTTTTCTTTTAAGTTTCTTCGTTGTAGCATTTGTTTAATGTAACTGTAAATTGCCTAAGCAGCAACCTAAAAGTTGACCTCCTAAATCCAGCCAACTAAACTGAAAAGGCTGGAGGAAAGGAGAGCATCAATCAGAAAAAAAAAAACCCTATGTATTTATAACAAACCTCATTACAACAAATCAACAGGTAGCTTTGGTGTGGGATGACTGGGCTTCAGACTTGAGGGCTGCAGCTTAGTTGGTCCGAGCAACTGAATATATTGTGTGAGTGTGTTTGCACAAATCGATATGACCGGTATCACCTCACTGAGTCTGCCTCCCCCTGCTCCGGGAGATAAAGCACAGGGAGCAGACCTTACAGCCAGACGTATGAGTGGGATTAACAACCAGCACTTATTTGGGAGAAGAAAAGAGGCAGAAGCTAACGATATAAGGATCCCAACACTTTTCATTATTTTGTGGAGTAGGTGTACAGCAGATACTGTCGAGGAAAAGGTCAAAATCAATCAATCCGGTGCTATCTATCTGCCGTCCTCAAATTGCATATTGACTCCATGTAACAGTCTCCAAACTGGTGGATTAGATGCATGTTGACAAGGGTCTAAGGCTGGAGAGGAGCTATTTTGCTAGAGTATCTATATGCTTTCAGAGAGCTCTGAGTTGATGTTACTGAGCCACAGTTGTTCATTTCTCTCCTCTCTGCTCTGTTTCTTCCTCCATAGTGTGGGTGTTTATGTGAGGCGAGACAGAGAGAGAGAGAGAGAGAAAGAGACAGAGCGAGAGAGAGAGGGGTACTTGTGCCCATGGAGCAGAATGCCAAATGTGCTCTGGTTTGTAGGGGGGTGTGTGTGTGTGTGCTTGTATATATGACACCTGAAAGTTATCTTGATCGTTAAACGTCCACTTTCTGCGGGAGCTGTCAGAGTGCCAGTGTGTTTCTTCAGTGTGTGGCTGCAGAAACAGGCTGCATGTCGTCTGAACTGGAAGCCGCCCGGTTCACTTAAAGCAGGTTGAACAGGAAGTATTAGCTTTGATGTGTTGATGAGAACCTTTCAGGTGTTCTCCATGTGCCTCACAAAAATACGTGCCTTTTCCTCAACAGCAGCATTGCAAAGGTTTGAAGTTTACATCAGTGCCATTCAGATTTGTTGAATTTTGTCATGTCACAACCACAGTTTTTATTAGTATTTTAGATTAATACAAAGTAGTACATAATTGAATGAACATCATACTTCAGGTCAACTTTTGTGGAACCACCATAAGATGCTATAACAGTATTTTAGCTAATATGTCTACCGTCTTTACCAATTTCCTACTGTTCATTACAAAAAAGCTTAATCTTCATAACTGACTGGTTTGAGAGCAAATGTGACCGTTTTCTAATTTGATTTAAACAAGTTCTTCACGACAGGTGGGTCAGAACCCAAAATTGGGTCCCAGAGCCATTTTCAGTGGGTTTACGGCCTTTTTCCTGGGAAAAACAATAAAAAAAGGCAAGTAAAAACAACCAGAAGGTTGTCTTTTCACATTTCTGTGAAATAATGCCCTCTATAGAAATATAGCACCCATGGTCACTGTTGGATCTTTTATCCAACATTCTTGCTGAACAAAATAAGAACACAGAGGGAGACGGTTAAATTTTCTAATGCAATCTTAGAATTGAACGGAGAACTCTGCCTTTCGACATCTCTTGTCTCTGTCTCTAGGCCAGTTCTGCCGCG